>MKEJ01099129.1:0-12831 GCA_001753735.1 Embelia ribes | reverse complement strand
AGAAATTCGCTAGCTACATTTAATGAGTGAGAAATGAGTTAGGCAGAATAGAGAGTGAGATAGAGAGTTAATTAGAGCTATTTTTTGTGAATTGGCTCAGCAAAATAGCTAGAATATATTATTTGTTGAGCCAATTGGAAATGCTCTAATAAGTTAGAAAATTTTCAGTTGAATATATTCGTTATTTTTATTAGTAAAAAATAAGGTGATTTATTTACTTAAAATCTGTAACAAAACGAACTTATAACAGTGCTTTGTAATGAGAAAATAATTTTCCATACTTTCCTTATTAAAATGTAAAAATATGCTAGCATATTCGAGAAATATTTTTAAATTTTGTTTATATATATCAATAAATTAACTGTATAAAAGTTTATTAAGAAAGTCTAAATATAATCAATTTCTATTCTGTAAGACAATAAAAGTGATTTATAAAGTAAATAATAAATGCTAATGTGAATGCTCTAACCTTTCTTATTTAGTTTCTAAATCTGAATTTCTAAAAATTTTATCTCCCCATTTCATGGTCGAGGGAAAATTGACCTTGAGCCCCTGTTAATACATTTATGTGATTATTATATGAGAGAGAGCTATGGTATATCCTCACCAACATTTGTAGAATTTATGCTCAACTTGGGCGCGACATTTATCGAACATAATGGAAATTAAACATATTTAATTTTTTTTAAAAATTATGTGTTGTCGACCTAGAAGATGGTTATTATAGCGTCGATTCCTATATTCTACATATTTTTGTGATAAATTTTTGGCAACCTCATCTCCTTGATTAATATTTATTTTTCTATGCACTCTCTTAAAATGCAAGTTCGCAAATAAAATTAATTTTTATTTTAGGAGATTAAAAGAATTTAAAAATAATTATATGCTTCAACATAAAAAAAATTAAAAAAATTATATGGCATATATATGGGCCGCTCATCCTTTTTTTATAAAAGGATTCAAACTTCAACACATAAATTTAATGGTAATTTACGTTATTCAATGCCTTAATAGCCTCCAATTTGATAAATTACTTGTTTATCTTTTTTTTATTTTTAAATAGATAAAAAATTAATGTAATTTTATTCTCACAAGGTACATTTTCAAAATAAAAAAAGAAAGAAATATTTGATGGGTTTCGCACTTTTATAGTAGGATTAAATTTGCAAACGAGCATTTTATTAGTAGCACGCTTAACCGAACTTGGCTCAGATCGTGGAGATCTATGGATTTATTCTTAAGTCATCAAATCTTTCATGTATAAATAACGTTTTCATTTCTAATCATTTCTCCTGTTTTTTTTTTTTTTTTTTAAATTATAGACATGATACTCTTACGTTCTTGCTCCTAGCGTCGCTATTGTTTCTACTTTTCAAATGGGTGACTTGTATGTATTACGACGGTGCGATGGAGGCTGCATCAACGAAGCTTCCGCACGAAAAATAAAAGGTCCAAAATTTTCAACACATTAACAAAAATATACTGTGTATATTTGGCGAATTCAGCTTTTGACTGAGGATTTCTCCTGATGCTACCTCCTTATTCCGAGCCACTATTGAAATGTCTATGAAAAGACTATTAAATCTAAGGATAAATTACACTTTGCCCCTTCATGGTTTCTCACAATTTCAGAAAATCCCCCTAAGGTTTCTAAAATTATACCACATCCCCAAAAAGTTTAGTGGCCATTGTAGCAAACCCCCAAAATTTTTGGGAAAAAAATCGAAAATAAAATTATTTATAATAAATAGCTCCAAATTTTACTATATACTCCTTAAATAGTATATTTGATATATTTTTTTGTTAAAAAAATATTTTTTAGAAATATAATATACTTTTATTAAAATTGTTATTTTTTGTTAAATATTAGCTAATATCAAGTTTTAAATTAATAAAATTAAAAAATTAAGTAAAAGTAATATGATTCTTATATAATAAAAACTAACTTGGATTATAATTAAATCTCAGGGATAATCTGAAATTGTCAAAAACATCATAGGGGCAAATTATAATTTACCCTAAATCCAATTTACTATTTATGAAAGGTCAAGTTATCACTCGTTTGTGCAATATATAAAGTTGTCACTGGCATGTTTCCTCTCCTAGTCATCTAGGTAGGTACTTTAGTCAAAAACCCTCATGAGTGCCTATTTGAGGCTGTCAAGTGCCCAATTTTCCGTCACTCTCGGTGTCCTTGTGGATGTTATCATCTCAATATCAGAGTTGTTTTATATTTAATTTTTAGTAAATTTCATATTAATAGTATTTAAAATTTTAATTTAAATTTTTATAAATTTATAATCATGTTTATCTACATTGCGATTTGTAAGTTACGAGTTAGTTCCATTGAAAATAATTTTTCTGGAAATAGAAATAAAGTTATATGCTTTAGATCCTCCTATATTGGATCGTTCCCGTAGGATATTAGAAAGACAATTAAACTCACAAACCCATCATCAGACTGTCTAAATTCTACTAATATATTATTATTCTACATTATTTACATTAATCAAACCGGATTTGGACCGTATGATAATGGGCCAATAGATTTCTTTAAATTAGCCAACAAGTATTGACATGCGTGCGTAATATAGGCTTTGAAGTGTTCATCTCTCCTTGCCCCTTATGTGATTACGAAAATCCTAAAAAGACATTGTCATGAAAGAACAAGAAAAACAAGTATCGAATTAACCAACAACTCTTTATGGGCCTCGTCACGTATTTTTTTTATTTAGAAAAGGCCATTCGCCAATAAGCAAACTAAGAACCTCATCGTCGAGCTCTAATAACAGGGCATTCTTATGCTAATTTCGACCATATAGAATTCAACGGATCTATGAACTCAACTAGAGTACCCTTAGAGCGCAAACTCATTTTCACAATATAATTATCAGTGACTTGGGCAAATCCAGTCTCGTCCCACTGATACGTGCAGATCCAGTCTCGACTCTCAAGTCTCCATCTTAAGCCACTAACACACATAAATCCAACCGCGATCCTACGTATATGTCTATATATGTGCCCTAATATAAATAAGAGTTAGAAAATGAAGAACAAGCCCAATCCATTCAAGACCAAAGGAAAACAAGACAAAGCAAAAGCCCAACCCAGTTCTTAACTGGTTAAGATATTAAATTCTTAGAAATACTCAATTTGGTTTGTGTTATATGTACCTCTTTGAACCCAAATTATTCATCTGAACCCTCGAGTTATAATGTGGTAATGTATATTATACTGAAAATCTACAATTATTATGACTTCTTCAAACTATAAGAATTACAATTTTTGTACTTACAAAACAAAAATGTGTACGACTTTGTCCACCTTCAAACTGTAATTCTTAGAATTATACCAAGCAGAGCACACGTAATTATGCTCAGGTGAAGCATTATCTGACTTAATTACGATCTCAAAATTGATTTAAAGCATCTTTTAGTAAATGAACTTCTTAAACTAGCTGGTTTTTTGTTACAATTTTACTGCGTGGGCACTATTAGCGTTAAGCAGCCATAGGGAAAATTTTATGTAAGTGAATCGAGTCTACGTGAACTCATTTACATTAATAAAAATAAATAAAATTCTATTTTTTATGATGGTGATACATATATAGCATTTGTTTTGTACCCAAAGCTCAACTCTCAACATCTTCAATCTA
Organism: Embelia ribes; assembly: GCA_001753735.1. Classification (NCBI taxonomy): domain Eukaryota; kingdom Viridiplantae; phylum Streptophyta; class Magnoliopsida; order Ericales; family Primulaceae; genus Embelia; species Embelia ribes. The sequence goes on along the minus strand of MKEJ01099129.1, from coordinate 9,176 downwards.
TCTTAAGTTAACTTGTATTTATTTTTTTATTTTAATTTTTGCCATATAAACCGAACTTGTTACATCCAAAACAAAAGGTTATATAAATCAATCTAATGTGTTGATAAGATCCTGGCCAAGTTTTAACCTAAGTATGGGATGTATATATAGCATTTGTTTTGTAAGTAAAATCATAATTGTTATTTGAGAAATGGAGACGGCTGCACTAAACGAAAAACACAAAGCACAAGTACATGACATAAAAATGGGGATTAAGATTAAATTTCTTTGCCTTTTTAACGTGCAGATTCGTGTCTAGTTCTTAAAAAATAACTTTAAAAAAAAAATTGTGCAAAGTAATCATTGTGATTAATTAGGTATTTTATAACGATCGCAACAGTATTTTTCAAATTTTATTTAGCATCATTTTATACGAATAATATTTTGTACGATTGTCAGTACCAGAAATATTATTTTATTTTCTATCTCCAAATAAATTTTGAAGAATACTGTTGCGATCTTAATAAAATACCTAATTTATCACAACAATTATTTTGTGCAAAAATTAAAAAAAAAATCATTTTTTTATGAACAGGACAAGAAACTGCCCGTTAAAACAGCACATAAATTTAATCCTAAAAATAGAAAGAAAACATGAATCGAAGATATTACTTGTAATCAAATGAATAATATAGTTTTGAAGTTGAAAGTTAGTAAGCTATTGACTGATGTTATGTAAATACATACAAGGTTAATATTTTAAATAAAATAATTTTATATAGTAATTTATAATTAGTGTTATTCTTACACGCAAAATGGATAGTATAATTTATTTTTCTTTTTATGAATTTCCTAAAAAATTTCAATATCGGGAAAAAAAAATTTAGAAAATGAATTTCCCAAGTACTGGAGTTTCCTCTTAACTCTCAAGTCTTTAATCTCAACATCTTCAATCCAACTCTTAACTTTATTATTTCTTTCATAGAAATTACACACTTTTTCCGTCCACAAATAATTGATCATATTTCTAAATCGAAATGTCCAAAAATAATTGGACACTTCTATTTTAGTATATAACAATTATTACAATATAAACTAAATTATCTATATTACCCTTTCAATTATTAGGGATTAAAATCAAATCAACCATCAATAGGAACAATTTAGATCATTTAACATAAATTCAAACATTAAATTGAAATTGTATAAAATTATATACCAAATTAAACTATCCAATTAATTTTGGACGAGAGAGTACATACATTATCCAAGCTCAAAAAAGTAATGCGCAAACATCCAGCGGTTGATAAAATCCCATCTGGATAAATTTAAACCTAGTACCTCCTGAAGTAGGTCCTCACATATCCAATTTTATATGATCTTGTAGGCGCATGCACTCTCTCTCCATTAAGACCACATAATCTAGCACTTGTTGATACTCTACAATAAAAATACAAATAGTATTATTATAATTGGATAGATGGTACATACCGTCCAATGTAATCGGGTACGGAGTTATTAGTTTGATCCTTCGTAATTTTAAATAATTTATTAAATATTTTATTAAATATTTTACTGTTAAATTTTTTTTATGTGATTACAATTTTTTTATAAATATTTTATAAAATTTAATCGTAACAATTATGTTATATTTTAGATTAGTTTTTATATTAAAATAAATAATATTGAAAACAAAATTATATGCTATCAAATTATTTTAAATATTATTATGATATATAATTTTTTATAATATTAAACCCCTCATTTTTTATTATTGACTCCGCCCTGGCTGTACAGTCCGAATTAAAATTTGAAAATTTATAATAACTTTCCAAAATTTTGAAATTTTAGTTACTAATGTTAAATCCAACTACAAGTAGCGATTCACAGCTGCTACAAAGCGACTTTAGTACCAGCTATTAGGGATATGCACGGTTCGGTTCGAGCGATTTATAATAAAAATTAGAAACTAAATCAATAATTAATTAGCAGTTCAATTTGGTTTGGTTTAGAGAAAATCGAAAGCAAAATCAAACCAAACCAAACCAATACAATACTTAGCAAAAGAATGCAGAATGTGGAGCATCTAATGTAACATGTATAATATGCATGAACTATACGTATATCTATAATTATAGTACAACCTGCGCAATACATGAGTTTTGTGTATTATGTTCTTTTTTTTATATCATATTAATTTTAGTTATTTTATAAACTTATTTTTCATATTTTTTTATGGCACATTATATTTTTTTGTTTTTTATTAGTTATTTATAACTTTATAAAATATCGAATTTGGCATAATTTTTATTATGACATTGTTTTTACAAAAAATTAATGGCTATTTAGGTTAATTTTAGGCACATGAAAAATCTTATTATGATAATATTTTGAAAAATTAATCTTGAATAGGATACTATTTTAAAATTTTATGAAAAATTGGTAGGAATCAATTTATAAAAATATTTATTTTCTAAAAATATTTTTTATTTTTAAATATAATTTTAATAATTTCTATTATGAGAAGTTATTTTATAGTTATGTACATATATATGTATATCTTGGGATTATGTTTGATCTCGAGGGAAATTTAATTTTACTAATTTCAGTTATGGCAAATTGATATAAATGCATATAGTTTTAATTATTTTTAATATGGTAAGATTTATTATTTTAAATTCCTAATTTAATGAGTCGCGTATCGTGCAATTGTATGGATAAATATCGAGATTAGAGTGAATATAGTTGGAAGGGACAACTTTTATATACATATATAATAAGATATATAAATTGCATATTTATCCAAAATTAATTATTGAAAATAATGTAGAATATTGAGAGATTTCATTCATCAACTAAATCTAAATTTAGAAAAAAAACAAACAAATTAGAGCAACAAGTAGAAACCAAATGAAATTATGGAATAACGGGATGAGTAAATACTTATTAGGCCTCATTTTCATTTAAGTATTACCAATTCGATTCGGTTTCGACGGTTCGTTTTTTTTTTTTAAATTGCAAACCAAACTACTCATGTTCAGTTTGGTATTTTGTCAACCAAATCAAACTATTGTCTATCAATTTGGTTCAATTTGTTTGTAGTTCGGTTTAGATCGGGATGGTTTGAGTGCTTTGGAATACACCAAATCAAACCATTGACAATTAGTTTGGTTCGATTTGCTTGCGGTTTGATTTGAATAGACTTATTTGAACAATTTGGGTGGTTTGGTTAACACTTACTAGCTATGTTGGATGAAGCCATCAAATAGTGAAAGCATGCCAAGAGTGTTAATGATTTTGATGGGTGGTCCCAAATTGGTAGCCTTGAAAGGGTGCTAATTTATGGAGCCGGCCACAATAAAAGGAAAATATAATTGGAACTGTATAGTTTGGCTTTATAGAGTTAATGGTGTAATGATCCCATAGTTTGAACAAAAATTTCATGTGATCAAATATACTTTCAATTGTACTGTTGATGCTCCCCAAAAGTTTTGAGAAAATAATAGGTTAAGTCTCTATTAAGTCTCTAAATGAGGAAAATTGTATCAATTGACTGATGATGTATAACTTTTGTAGTAAATTATTCTTTTAATAGTTATTTAGTTTGGTATCTGCTCCTACCATGTTCATGATACTGGTTTTGAAATTAAAAGTAACTAGGAGAAGGACCAAATCTATCATCTTTTTATCACATGGGCACCAAATCCGGCACTATTTCAGAACTTGGGAACCATTAGTGTCATAACAGAAACTATGAGAACCAAATAGAATTTTGTTCCTAAATTATTGGGATCATTATAATTCACTCTACTTTATATTTTGAAAATATATATATATATATATATTTGTCAAAGTTACTACAGCTAAACGTTGAATTAAAATTAAATAATAATTCCTTTAAAGATCCATTTACATTTAACAAATCTTTGCATTTTATCTTAATTTCAAGAGAAAAGATCGCACTGTAGTTTTTATTCACCGTCTATGATAAATGAGTAACTTTATTCGGTTGGCAAAAAGGTTATTATATATGTAAAATATTTTCATTTGATTTGCAACTTATGTTGGTGCCTGTCATACTCAGGAAGGGAACATATCCTGAAATTGAAAGCTTCCCTATGCCCACAAAATATAATTTTTAAGGATAAAATATATTTGGCAATAAAATTTCGAAACCAAGAACGACAAAATTAAATGGTGAGACAATTATCACTTCCCATACTTCATATACAGTCGCTTTATTAGATACGAGTACTAACTTTTTCTTTCCTTTCAAAATGTTATTCATCCTTTATGATTCTCGCAGAAATTTTATTAACTCGAGAAACAAAATTAGTAAAAATAATAGAATGTCCGTCGTGAACTCCGATGTCCGATTGTTATTGCGGGTAATGATTAACAATCCCAGTAAAGTTATTTATCTTAAATATTCTCCGTAACCTTTAGGCCAATATTGAATATTACACAAACTTCTTTTTGACCCAGAAAAAAAACAAAGGCTTAAGACTTTAATTTTTTTGTTAATTTGATTCATTAGCTTTCAGGCATTTCAAACTATCTCAATTTTTGCAGTTCGAATCAACCAACAATATTGATACCTAATTATTAACATTGACACTGGCGATTATAGGAATTTTTGTCAGTGGTGTCAATAAAAAACTTAAATACCATATATCGTATAGAAACTATAGGTTCAAAAGAATAGTACTTAAAACTATGAGTTTAAAGTTGTATTTTAGTGGGTTCAATTACTAATTTTTTTTCCTAAAATATAATATTTATATGTAATAAAAAAAAATTCAGCCAAAGGGTTCAGCCAAAGAGTTCGGATAACTCCCCTGACTAAACCTTAGAGCCGCCCCTAAACATTGATCATGAAGGGAAAAATGGGGCGAAACTCGGGTTACGTTTCCTTTCCTTTTTTTGTTCCCAATCAAACTCATTTCTCCCATCTGAAAATGCAGTCATATTTATTTGACGAGAAAACAAAAATTTTATAAGTTTATTTACTCTATCTAATGGAGATGACACAGTGGGTATCAACCAAATATGTAAGCTATATATACAAAAACCTCTAAAGAAAAAAATATAAGCTAAATAAATTCAACCCATACAGAAGATAATTTTAAAATATCAAATGAACATCGTGTACGAATTCTCCCTTAGTATCATCGACGGCCTCATCAAAATGGAATAAATTTGATACTATCGATAATTTAACAGAAATTTAAAAATATAATTGTGCTAATGACAATATGAGATGTAAAACGTAATTTAAGAAAAACGCATGTTTTTTATTAAAAAATACTTTATTTGTTTTACTGTCCTTAGTCAACTTGGGCGGCACCCTCCGTTATTATTGTTCTACTGTCCTTAGTCAACTACATTAATTTTATTGTACAAAGGACATTATTTGATTATAATCTCATCATCTTAAAAAATGGACTCAATTTGATATTTATTTAGATTCAAAAAATTCAATTAATATGGAGGGATAAATTGATTTATTACTAATTTTTTAAAAATAACATTTTCAAGTAAGAAAGCTTTTTAGAACGTGAAAATATGACATTAAATAGAATTTTTTAATAATATTATTTTTTGTCTTAATTTCTAATAAGAAAAATGTACTATATATTAGGACGGCGGAAAAAGAAAAATGAGTCTATCTTTTAAGGACGGAATGAGTATTTATTTTGCCTGATATAAATTTTATATATACAAATATGTAAAATTTTTCTACTTACATCTATTTAGGAGTTGGCGTGCATGAAAGAGATAATTAATTTTGACTTTTAATGTTAACATTATTTTTATTTCTCCCACGTGTTAATTATTGAATGAGAGAATATAAAAAAAATCCTATATACATTTATGTATAAAATCAAAATCCTATGAGTTAAAGTTTTATTATAAAGTTGCCATTAGTCTTAAGTTAATTTATTTGTAATTATCTCACCAGAGTGGGTTAAGTTACAGATATTGAGTACTTATATGTAAGTTAATATTTGCTTGTTGGTTTCTGTAAAGTCTTGGTATATGAAATCTCTCGTACAATATCATTTATAGAATATAATTATTTCTTTTATTCAATTTATTTTGTCTATTATAATTTTTTTTTATAACTGGCACAATAAATGAGTTTAACTACTTTAAATTTTTAAGTATTTTCTTATGTACCCCTAATATTAAGTAATAATAAGTAGTACACAAATTATATTAAGTAATAGTAAATGGTATGCAAATTAATTCCTTTGTCCCTAAAAAATAGACTCATTTTTCTTTTTTATCCGTCCCAATATATAGGTCACTTTCCTTAATAGTATTAAGCCAAAAAGTAATTTTACTAAAACGCCCCCATTTAATGTCATATTTTCACATTTTCAAGAAAATTTCTTTTATTTATTATAATAAATCAATTTATCTATTTGCATTAATTGAAATTTCTTAATCCAAATGAAAGTTAAACTAAGTCTATTTTTTAGGTATGAACGAAGTAGAAATATAAAGTGATATAAACCACAACACACAATAAATAAGGGTATTTTAGGATTATTACAATTTTATATACATTTATTTTTGTAAGGTGAACTAAGTTTTTGGACAAATCAAAATAGAAAGCGGGACAGAAGAATTCGGAAGAAGGGAGTATTATTTTGGCCCATATACATTTCAATATGGTATTAGAGCCTCTTCTAAAAACCTAAACAAAAAACCATATCCCTATTCTTTCCTACCCCCTCCCCCTCCCCCTTTGTTCATGTTGTTGAAGCCTACTATGGCAACAACGGACAAGACCGATAATGTTGTTGCCCTTCCAACCGTAGCTAAGACTGGTCCGGCTTTCCTAGGCATGCTTTCTTCGGTCTCGGCAGACCCTATTTCTCCGTACTATTTGCACGTTTCTGAACAACCTAACTTTTTTTTTTTTTTTTCCCCCCCCCCCCCCCCTCCCTCTAAAAATGTTAAGAACAAAATTGCTTTTTGAGTTCTCTACTCAAGAAGATAAGGCCAAAGGAAGAATCCTACAATTTGGTCTGTCTGACAACTCTGAGTCAGGTATCCAACCACCATCCGTCGGAAAACCCTGCTCACGCCTAATTTCCAAATCAAAATTTATTTTTTGGCTCTAAATTTGATTCCCTGTGATACTATGTCCAATGCTCTATCCGTCGGTGAGCACTCATCAAACACTCTATTTTAGTCAAGCCTACTATTATTAACAAAACCTTGATTTATTATATATAATAAATAAACTTTAATGTTATTATATCTTTTACTAATTACCATTAAGCTTTATTATTATTATGAGCAACCTGACAGCTTTGAGTCGGGCCTAAGATCTGTAACACCTCCTGGTCAGGTTCATCGTAGGAAAAAGCATACGAATAGCCCAACTTCAAGGAGAAGACATTCGAGTAGTCCGATTTTGAGGGATGCTAGTCCTAGCTTTCTTTTTGAGTTACGTTCGAGGTTCGTGTTGAGATTTAAGTTGAGATTTGGGTTGGAGATTCGTGTTCCAGATTCATGGATTTTGGATTTGAGCAATGGGCTTAGTTTTCTAGTATCATTGAGCATTTTAAAATATATTTGTAGCATCAAGTATATGCATACCCCTCATGTCTGTCACATCCCGAATTTTCCCATCCAAATTCGGGGTCGTGAACTATTGAGAATAATAGAAATAAAGTAATTGAAACCATAAATTAACGATAATGACTATGAAAATAGATACATAGTCATTCATATTTTCATGTACCACATGTACAACAAAGTCGAATATATACAACAGTCTAATAATAACAACAGTCCTTATGGTGGCAATTGTAGTCCACCCCCAGTCTACATATACATACGCAAAGGAATAAAAAGTAGGAAGGCCAATGCCAATACTACACAAAATAAGAAGTAGGAAGGCAAATGCCAACACTGCATAAAAGAAAGCTCAAGCAAAAGTCTTGACAAAAATAAAAGTACATATCAACTTTGCTACATCCTTCAACAACAAAATATACATGTACATACTAGTCTACGACTACAAAAATTTCTAGCCATCTTCGAGTCCATACCTAAGCATACTCATCTCTTACCTCCAAGCCTTTATACAATATAATATTGATATAGAAAAGGAGAAAAGTATACGGTTCAGATGACCAATTAACAATTACATATGAGACTGTGGAGTCTCGATAAATATGTACATGTTGTAATGAAAATCAAGTATGAACATGCTATGGAAATAAGAGAATGATCATACTATCAACGAATATCATGTAAGGAAAAACATGAATAAACTACAAATACCACCAATGTAAACATGTAAATGATCATATAAAATAATGAGTTCATGTTATCGACGAATGCTACGACCACGGCAATGACCATGATGATGACTAAAAATGGGACTAGTATCTTTATGAGTTCTCTAAAATGCTAAGGTCTGCCACCAAGTGTGACGCAACCTAGCCTTCATTGATCTGCCATCAATTATGATACAACCAATAGATGTATCCCATATTTGATTTCTTGCCTTTCATAGTGAGGTTGTATGGCCTCAATTGCTTTATACGAATTTTTATAAAGTCAATATTATGTGTCCCGAAAAAAAAATAGAAAATAACTCAATTTCCTATTTATGTCAATGCCCTGATATAATGCTACGAAACAACAAATTCATTATATTCATGCCTTTCGGATTTCCACGAATGGTTATGATTTTATTCTACGATAAGTATGCCTGTATATCAAAGCCACGAATAGAACAACTATATTGTTCCATATTTGTATCACGAAAGATTTATGAATATCAAGTATGTCTACGACTACGAATTAACGACTATGATTCATGATATAATGAGTGTAAACATATAATCATGCTACAATATATACCACGATAATAATGTTGGTAATACATTATTTGTGCTACGAAAATGCTATGAATGTCATGATTTTATGAATAAAGTCATATATCAACTTCCATGATATTTTACCTCAATAAGTATTATCATAATATTATGAAATAATATTTATCAATGCCACAACAATTATCTATAATCATATTATATGTCATTATTGGAAAATAATACATATAAATGCCATGATATTCATATGGTAATATTATGGTATATAATTGTGCAATTTAATGCTACAATCCACTATCAACATAATTCACTGATAATCATTCATAATATTATCTA
>MKEJ01099124.1:0-17923 GCA_001753735.1 Embelia ribes | reverse complement strand
TCATTAATTTTTGAATTAATAAATAAATAAATAATTATGAATTTCATACAAAAATTAAATTTAAAAAAAATCTTTTTAATCTCAACCTTGATCAGTCCCTTGATCCATTATTTTCTTTAAGCGTTTTAAGATTATCAAGGCTAGTTTGGAATGCTGATACTTGTGATAATTTGTTTGTAGAAATTATTTTTCAAATTTGATTCTAAATGTAAGTATAATTCTAGTATTTAGTAACTAACAAATTTCAAAAATTACTTTATTAAATAGTATGATATTTGATAAAGTGATATTTTTTATTTTAAAAAGATAAAAGCTTGCATGTGTAAGGATTATACCTAAATATAATTCACGTTATTTGGATAATTAATGATAGAAAAATAGAAATAACTTTTGAAAGCACACCTAAAACTACTTCTAAAAATATTAATACAAAATAAAAGCAGAATTTAAAAATTAAATATATTATGATTTACCAAACAATATCAATTACAATTTTCTGAAAAACAATAAAAGTAGCACTCCAACAATAATCCCAAATAGGGCCTTGGTGATAAGTTGGGGCCAACTTGTACGGGATAATATATAAATTACGAATATTATCACAATGAAACTATTTAGACGATAATGATATTTTCGTCTAGAGCTCCAAATCAGATATGATTGGGGATAACCATCACAACAAATACAAAAAACGAATATTAGACAAAAAAGTAAGCATATACCAAAAAAAAAAAAGAAGTTATTTGAATCGATTCCTTAGCAATCCATTAGTGGATTAATACAAGGGGATGAATGCATATTGTCCTATTTAGAGTTTTCTCCCGATGATGAAGCACCAATATGCCTTCTCTTTAGTCGAAATCGTCCTTATTCTCCGGTAATAGGGGATAATGAATGAGTATTCTAAACGGACTAAACTTAACGACTTTTGATATTTCGAGGCTTCCAGAAATTTCGCGAGGATCAAGTCAATAGCGGTTCAGCTTTGTTTCCAAAAACATGATCTGCTAGGTTCGACAAAATATTTGCAAAAAATGACCCCGAACAACTCCCAATAAAGTATTTTGATAAGAAAAAATTTATTAGTTTCTATACTTTCAAATTTATAATTATAATATTATTACGAAATATATACTTTTTATACGTATGCTAATGTGAATCACTCATTTCTTGTGTATCACACTGCTAGTTTTGTATAACATTTTACTCCACCGGATAAATTACAACTTCCGACATTCCTACTACATTGTACATTAATACGTGACATTTTAATTTTTAAATTTTTTTATCAAAAAAAATCGGTTAATCAACTCTCAACAATAAACTATAACAAGTTGTAATATAATAGAACAAGTTCCGTCTTACCTTTTGTGAGATAAAAATGTATCGAACATGCTAAGGTAGAGGAGTAGAGGACAAGAACTCATAGGCATATAACAAGGAAAACCATCTCTTTTAATTTCTTAATATTTTTAACCCTCTAGCCAATTCCCAAGAATTTCGTATAGTGGGGTCCGGGGAAGGGTCTGACTGTCATACCTCTATTTCGAATTAAATTGTTACACAATTTTTTTGTAATGTTTTTAAGACACAAAGGAAGCTACAATGAAAAAAAAGGATGTAATTCAACTAAGAATCTAGTGAAAGTGCCTTGAGTGGTACTTTATATTCTTGATTTGTGGCTTATAGAAAGCACTTCTCAAACCCTTCATCTAAAATTCTTCATATAGATATTTTGGAACAACTTGCTTGAATACTAAGGTTTCCAGTTCTTTCTAATTTCGAAAAACAACTTGCACCTAAAAGAGAAAAAGGTTTCCCATTCTATCCAATTACTAAAACAACTTGCATTAATACTAAGAGAATGTTAGAATAAGCTTTTAGCAGCAACTTTTATCCTCATCCTATTATTTTATCTGCATACTTTTAACAATTTAATCAATTTCACAGAAAAAGGAATAATGTGTTGCAAAATATGAAAATTTTAGTTTAGAAAGTTCTAGGTATTTTGATTTCACATTTGATTTTCGATAAATTATAACGTGCAATGAAAATAGACGCACTAATTATATCTCATGAATAACTTGAAACCCAGAGCAACATTTATAAAGTTTGAAATCACGTAACAAGTGAAATAATAGAAAGTAAAGATTCTTTAGCTTTATGACCACAATTTACATTATTTTTAATGTTCTTTAGATCAGTTTAGCATATTTCGATAGCGGTATACTGTGATAGAAAAGTTTTCCTCACCCTGACTAATTATTAAAAGCAAAGTTTTACTGATATATTGATGGAAATATTTTTATAAACTTTTTTTTATCGCATATACAGAGCAAATTTTGGCCAAAAAAATTTGATTACTCGCTAAAAGACCAATATATGGCTTTTATTTTTATCTCATTAACTTCTGTTGGTATGCTCCCTCCATTTTTTTTATCTGTTGTTTGAGAGAATTTATTCACTGTTTTTTTATCGGATGCTTTCGAAAGTGATTTTCACTTTTTGCGTTTTGAGTGTATAAGTAAGGACTAATTTAGAAAAATATAACTCTTATTTTCTAAATTGGATGCTATTTATTAGCATTCTTAATTTTGTGCATTTATCATAAGCCATAAAGATAAAAACAAAGTAGATCGCTATTGAAGACCCCTCCAAGCCCTATAAAATATGCCAGGGCTTGGAGCTGCAGCCTCTGCTGAGGATATTTCGATAATTGGTTGTAAATTAACGAGATTAAAAGAACATTTTATAATTTAAATTTTACACGATCTACTCTTTTAATTCTAATCGTTAGTTTCAAAAACACATTTCGATAAAGTCAAAGCATGGTTGCCATATGTGTATATTTTAAAAAATAATTAATAAGTGATAAGCATCTTCTAGGTTCACAAACGTGGAAGGATGAAATATCTAGTTAAATTTAATAGGATAAATTTGTTTTTGATGAAGTAATTGATGTACACTTAACAGTTAGTTAATACATTTATCAGTGATATTCTGATGAGGTGTCATTGACTTGTACAAATACTAACTTACAATATTGTTGAATAATTTTAGTTGTTAGGAGTTACCTTCTCAGCATACCAAACCAACTCAATTTAATACTAATTATTTTTTTAAAAATATATAATAATTTTTTTAATAAAATTACTATATTTTGAAGATAAATTACTATAAATTGGAAAAAAAATTACTATAACTATTTTAGATTAAAAAAAATAGTACTAATAATTTATTCTCTATTTATAATAATTTGTTATAAAATTACTATAATTTTTTATGCATTGCAATGGTTAAAAAAATTATTGAAAGGACTTCCCCGAGATACTGGGGATTAAGATAAAATTAGAGATATGAAATAATATATTTTATTATCTATTAATGAATATCTGTTTAGTTCAACGGCTTGCTTCGCCGGAACATTAGCTGCTGGTCAAAAAGGTCGGCCTAAAAAATATATGATGGGTGATTCTATTGGCATAAGCCAAATTTAATTTAGTTTATTTTTGGTACAACACATAAAAATTAATTTAATATTGATAAAATTTACTATTGTTATTGGGAATTAAGATAAATTTTAATTTAGTTTACTATTGATACAATATATAAAAATTATTTGCACCCCAATAAATTTAATTATTTAAAATTTAAAAGAGCATCCCCAATCTCTGTCTCCCCGGCATCTACTCTTCCTCTCCTTCTTTCCCTTTGTCTCTCTCTATCTCTGTTTCCCACTCACCACCTCATCATCGTTGCACCACTGCCGCATCACCACCGCGTGCTCCACTGCCACGCTCACCGTCACTCCCCACTCATCGCCGCACCACATTAATAAAAGAAAATTTGTACAAAATATGTAAATCATACCCATTGATAATAAAAAATTTAATTTGTGAATATAATTAAAATTCAATGTTGTAATATGGATTTGATCAATTAGTTGTACAATGGAAAATTGCTTGTAAATGATTAACGAATAGTTTCGCTTTTAGCAAAGTCAAATTTTGCTAACATCTTCAAATTTACAAAGATTGAGACAATTCCTTAATACTTGAGATTGGTCACAGAGTTTAATAATTCAATTTCGACTTTAAGAAGTTTGAAAGTATTGATAACTTTCGATTTTCTTAAAGTCAAAATTAGTCATAGAGTTCACTGAAATCTATGACCAATTTCAACTTTAAAAAAATCAAAGGTAATTTACAATTTTGATTTTTCGAAATTCGCCACAAAGTTACTAAAGTCATGCGATCGGTTTTGACTTTCTTAAAAGTCGAATGTATTTAAAAATTTCAATTTTCTTAAAATCAAAACTATGAATCATATTTTATTTTCTTTGTTTCAGTTACATATATGATTTAACTTTTCTTACTAGTTTTTTATTCTATATTTTTTTTCCCAGATAAATATCAAGAATTGAAAATCCTAGTCAATCTCAAATTTATGAAATGAGGGAAAGATGCCTTCCAACCGCATTTGAACGAAGGAATACAGAGGAAGCTCGAAAAAATGAAGAATTTAATGATGGATCCATTGATTTTCAAATATTCATCAAATTATTCTAAATAGGATATAATGTATGTATTATATATATTGATGGTATTTAAATGGAATGGAATAGGGATTGTGATAAAAAATATAAAGTTTAGAGATAGAAAGAGTTAATATGAAAAATATGAAGTGTTGGAGGAAAATCAAAGGGTTTTGGAATTTTAATAATTTTAATGTGGTGTGCTTAAGGAAAAAATGATGGTGTCAATAGTTAAAAAAATTAATTTAATTAGTATGATGCTAATAATATTAGTGGTATAACATAAAAGGATACATTTAATAAATAAATGCTATAAAAAAATAGATGGCGTGCCAATAGAATCGTTTGTAATATATAGGATATCATTTTTAGAAAAACCTCATTTATTTTTATTAGAAAATAATGATGTAGAGGGGAATAAAATAAATTGACTGACATAAGCTGATTGAGGTACTATCTATTTCGTGATTTAAAAATCATTATTTTTCTTTTCAATCAATTGGGATTAATTTTTGTAATCATCTAAGGGTTTATCTTTTAGTATTTTTATGGTCAATAAGTGTCATTGCGTCGTGGAATTATTGGCTCACATGGTAGAATAATATCATAAACAAGTAAAAAAAGATTTGATTTAGGCTCAAGTAGAGAATTGTGACTACTTATTCATTTAAAAATTAATATTTCCTGTAACTTTTTTTTTTTTTTTTGAAAGTTATACTCGTCAAATAAAAATATTTCCTGTCGCTTGTTGTATGTTACGTAAAAGTATTTCTTCCGTGCTGATATCAGTTTTATTGTCTGTTATTCAAAATATTAGTTTTAGTCAATCCCTTTTTCTAACACGCAATCTAATTTAAGAATGGCAAAATAGTATTCCAAATTTTGGGTTAATTCTAATTTTATTTAGTTTATTCATCCCTAACAAAAAATAATAATAAATTACAAAATGGTATAACAATTCAATACTTGCCACTATTCAATTGGGTTACGAGAACGCACAAGATTTATCTCTATCGTTAGCACTCGATAAATTTTTAGTGAGAGTAACATTGGATCTGCTTCGCATGGATTCCCCGGCTTGTTGGAGTGCTTCTTCCCGAGCTTTATTTCCATCCATCTACCGTCGTCTATAAGTTGAATGGATTTCTAGTGCCTGTTTTGCTCGGATCTTCATATTAACCTCACGAAAGCTTCTTCGCAAAATATAAAATCATTTTCTTCGACGCAAAATGTAATAGTTGGAGACTCCCGCATGTGCATGCAAATGCTAAATAAGTATTATTTTTATCATATACAAAAATTTCTACATCTGCAATATTCATTAAACCAAAATATTGATTTATTTAAAAAAACAACTCGATAAGAGACATAAAATTGAATGTTTTAATACTATGGCAAACTTATCATTTTGGGGATTTAAAAAATTAAAAATAAATAATAGTCGCTGTTTTGTAGATATTCTTATCACTAAATGGTACAAATTAGTCGTCCGTGCATGAATTTGTACGTGAAAATAACTTTCATTTCTTTGTCACAAAAAAGTCAATAATTATAGCCTTTATAGTCAACATTTTTCTTTTGCAAGTTAGGTACATAGACTTTTACTTTACTAGACTAGAAAATATGAGAAAAGTAGCCCATTCAGATTTATGATCTCTAAGATCTAGTTAGTTAGCTAATATTAACAGTATCATCTAATTAATTATGCGTCACATCATCGAGAACATACCACACGAAGATCTTAATCTAAAAAATTAAGAACAAGCGCTTTTCTTTGTTTAATTGTGATTTTTTCACCCTCTCTTTCTTAAATTTTGAACTTAATTTATATCAAAATAAATTAAGATTAAAAACAAGAAATCTATACTATATATAAAAGCTATGCTTTGACTTGTGACATTCCGCAATATGGACCTTTAATTAACGGCTAGATTTTTTTACTGTTTAAAAGATCCAATGATTAATAAATAAGAAGAAAGAAAAGATATTTAATACCCTGAAAATAATCCAATAAGAATTTTTTCTATACAAATAAAATAACGCAAATATTTATAAGATATAATGATATAAGGAAAGAAAATCAAAGCAGTACAGATGACAAAAAAATAAAATAAAAGCAGTATATATTAAATCAAATATGCAAAATAATATATATCAGATATATCTTATCATATCATATATGCGATCATATAAAAATCCAAGGTGTAACAAAAAAAAGCAAAGAAAAAATACCTTGATCATATAAAAATTCAAAGTCTAACAGAAAAGGGGAAAAAAACAAAAAATATATCATGTATTAGCCTTCCTAGTACATTTTATACTCCTACCTCGCTATTCCATGGTTACAAACTAACTATTCCAAGCCCAAAATTAGAGGATAAACTACAAATTGGAATAATACATATATAAAATATTTGTTGGGCTATCAATTGTGTAAGAAAACCTTTTGTTATCTATAACTTTTAGGCCTACTTAGACAATATCTCCAAAAGCCCAATTAATATCTTCAAATAAGAACACACATCATTTTTTAAAATTTTCCAAACAAATCCTAATACTGTACTACAAATTTTTATTTTTTTATTTTTGGGTACTACATAAACAAAAACTAATACAATTAAATTAAAAGCAAAACGAGTTCTAGGATTTGTAGTGATAAATGGAACATATTGCCTAGGTGCGTCTCGCTTGTTGACACGAAACATCAAAAGCTTACTTATGACTCGGTCTTTATCGATATAACTTGGCAATCTAAAACATTTAGTATCATGCCTTATTTTGGTAAAAAGGGGGCAAAACATTCGTTAAATCCCTTAGGTTTTGTGTTACATGTGTATCCACATGAACGAATTAGACTTTTAGGTTTGAAAAAATAGAGAGATGGGGCATTTTTTGTGTCAAAATTGACAATGATCCCGTGCTAATCACACTCGTGTCACAAAGGAAGTATTAATGTATTAAACTCCTTGTTGGTCACAAAACTCACAAGTCACAATGGTAGAAACAATAGTCACTGGTTGCTCACTCAAACACCGAAAGCCTACTTTTATTCTGTGTATATCTAGATAACTCAAAGGCTACGTCTATTTTGTGTATATATAGATGTATTATTTCGAAGATGAATGTTGATATTGAAGATAAAAGGGGCAAGTTTTATTGGTCGCAAGGGCGAGAAGTTTTAGAAACTTTGTTGTACATCGCGATCTTTTGCTATGAAGTGTGTTTTTAGTCAAACGCGATCACAGTTAAATCATTTGATAAAAACTTATGGCATTTATTAGGATTTTGTTATTGTGATACTAGTTGTAACCTTTGATAAATTTATGGTGTAGCTGTACGTGTACAATATGTTTTGATATTAAATACTTATTTAAAAAGCCAAAAACTTATTTTTAACAGATAAACAGTATCATTATTGACTTTACATTCTTATTCTATTAACCCTTGTCTCTTGACATGTTTAACATATTATATTTTAAAATTTTATTTTAGCTGTATTTTATAATTGAATAACTCATTTCTAATCATTTATTTGTCAACCCTTGATGTAGCATTAAAAGTAAAAAAATAATCAAATTTTTATCTATACATCTAACATCATATTCATATTAAATTTTATCACATTATTGGAAATTGATGGAACTGTTGAAATTTGATTATTACATATATGTTATCCATTTTGAGATGGAAACTGTTGGGCTAGAATTGGAGCCCATTCAATAAATTAAACTTTGTTGCAAATTTTTTTTGGGCCAAACAACCACAATCCGCCGAAGGTAAATATAAGCCCAATATATCTTACCAATTTATGTTTTTAAGAACAGTGACAAAAGTTGTCATGATAAATCGAGCCGCGACATGTGATGTCCGGAATTACAGGTCGCACCATATTTAAGTACAAATATTTATATATTTTAAGTTTCTGCCAAAAAAAATTCGTTTTTTTTGTAATTCATCGCAGTCTATAACAACAATTTGGAGTTTATATATTTGAAGTTTTTTGCTAAGGAGGTTGATCAGGGTAATGCAGTATCCAATGCCATTAACAAATATTTATATGTACCTCGCGTTTCAGTTTCATTAATTTTTTAAAATATTCAAAATTATTATTTATTTTCAAAAATAAATTCCATTTGATAATTTCACTAAATTATTTTTATTTAATGCACTTTATGATCTTAAATGTTCACATCGTATACTTGAAAATAATAAATTTATAAAAAAAAGGGTTTTATTCAAATATAAATATTTTTTTATTGATGCAATTAATAATAAGTTTGTATCTGATAGAGGACCAAATAACGACCAAAAAGTACTATTTTTGGAACGTACCACCCCACACACACTATTTTCAGGATTTGAGAGCTGCATTATTGCAGTGCCTGTCACAAATTTATCCAGAGGCTGGCTATCAGAGTTGTTGGCCAATTCTTGCTTACCGGATCCATTTTGTTAATTTATAAATCCGTGATTGAAATTGAACAAAAAAATATTTATTTAATTTTTTTATAAATATTTTGGAGTTTAACCTCAATCGTTGAATTTGGTTAATTTTTTTACAAATATTTAATCTCATGGGTTATAGAGTATTTCTGCCAGATAACCCGTCCCTTTCCTAATCCAGGCCCCTTTCCTAATCAAGTTTGTTGAATTTATCGAAAATCCATCCAATCAGTGAGTTGGCAAATTCAGATCGTATAAGATTGTAAGAAGAGGTTCATTTTACGTAGTCCTCTTAATTCTTGAATAAGGCCTAATTTGTGATTTTAATTTGAGTGTCGCTTGAAATTTTTTTCCTTAAAAAGTTTTACTGGCATAATGTTTGGTAAAGCTTAGAAAAATTGATTCTAAAGTTTTTCGTTTTTTTTTGTTTTTATTTTATAGATGATTTTAGAAATAGTTTTTAAAATTTATGTTAATTCTTTTTTGTACCAAAAATCACAATAAAAACAAATTATAAAATTCATTTAGGAATTAGCAGAATGACATGCACTTTTATAAACATCATCAATTTCCAAAAGCAACTTTCAGAATCTGCTTTAAAAATCAGCAATACCATCAAACTTGCATAAAATCACATCACATAAAAATGACAATCCTGTCCCTCCTCCCTTATATATCAACCACCTCTTTGTACATATAATGCTACATTCTTGGGTACCAGAGTTATATAGTACTCCCCAAAAAACCAAACAACAAAACATCTTAGTAACACTTTACAACAAACAGCTACAACCACCGCTAGCTAGGTCTCGGACCAGAATGTCGACGGCCAAAAAGCTGAACGGCCAGACACTGCCTGAAACGGCGGCGGAGGACAGGTGTGAGGTGGAGGAGGTGGCGCTGGTGGTCCCCGAGACCGACGACACGTCGCTCCCCGTCATGACGTTCCGGGCGTGGGTGTTGGGGCTGTTCTCGTGCACGCTCCTAATATTCCTAAACACATTCTTCATATACCGAACTCAGCCCCTGACGATATCCGCGATTCTAATGCAAATCGCGGTGTTGCCAGCGGGGAAATTCATGGCCTCGGTGCTCCCGACGAAAAGGTACAGTCTTCTAGGGAGGAGCTTCAGCTTGAACCCGGGGCCCTTCAACATAAAGGAACACGTCATCATCACCGTGATGGCCAACTGCGGGGTGTCTTACGGTGGGGGCGATGCGTACTCGATCGGTGCGATTACAGTAATGAAAACTTATTATAAGCAGACCGTGAATTTCTTGTGTGCTCTCATCATAGTCCTCACTACTCAGGTACCTAGCTAGCCACTATATATTTGTATTAACCTTTTCTTTAATTATGATTAATTTCCCCTTTTCTGTACTAATTATAATGGATAATTTTTTCATTTTTTGGTTCAAAATTTGACATGCACTTCTAAATATGTAAGTAGCTAAAGTTTTGTTTGGAGGGCATTAGTTAATCTTGACTTTCTATATTTATAATTTTATTGTTTGTAATTTTTTTACATGTTTTTAGCCCCCTCTAATTATTTTGGCACTATAACAAATATTTTTGACATTCAGCTTCCGTTTTCGATTGCTGGTTCTGCGTTGATCCATTTGAATTCAATTTATGGTAATGAAAATTCATCATTTTGATTGCTAGTCTCTTTCGCACTTTTTTTTCTTTTTTTTTTTTGTAGTATTTAATTTTTATTCTTGAGTGTGTAAAAAGAAAAAAGTTACTGTATAAAAAGAAAAAAGAATCAGTTAATGCTCTTGAGATGTGTTCCGGATAAGTTTAGAGTACATAAAATGTTCTTTACAAATTTATTATTTAATAAAATATTATGCACTAGTACAAAACTAAAATTTTTAAAAATATTTTAATTAATTTTTAATAAAAATAGAAATATTGTAATTATCATTTATCAGAATTTTAAGTATGCATCGCATAGAAATTTAGAGGTACCTACGTTAATTTACGACACTAATTTGTACTCTTGAGAATTAATATAATATTTAAATATTTTATTAATTTTGATAGATATACAAGCAATTGTAAATTATAATTTCATAAGTTTCGATATTTTATTATAAACTATTTAAGTTTTGTTTTTTGCAATAATTATCAATATAAAATTTTAAATATACAATATTATTTTTTAACAAAAAAAACATATGAAATTTAGAATTAATTAACTTATAATTTTACGCACGTTGACCTTTGTTAGAAATAAAGAAGATAAAACGGTAAACCTGGACAATAGAAAACCAACGAGCACAATAGAAGGACCAATCGCAATAAATAATAACGACTAATATAATCAACTCCTTATGTAATTTTAGTCCTGATATAACGAAGGATTAGCTCTGCTTTAAATTTTCGATTACGTTTAACCCCCTTCATTTTCAATATCTGACTTCTTCGCCCCCGAGTATACACAAATGACAATTGTTGAATTTTGTGGAGGCTCCAAACCCATTTATTTTCATTACTAAATATTTTTTACAGGACACAACTTTTACTTTAAAAAAAAGTAGTACCGAACAGTAGTTATGCATAACATTTCTCAAATTTCCTAATTTTATGCAAAAGAAAGAGAAGCAACTATATGAAAGAACTGAAGCTGCTCCAGCAGCACCTTAGCTTGGCTAGCGCCTCGGCGCTGAACCCGCCGGAACAGCTCACCACTGAGCCGTTCACCTATGTGCGCGTCGACTAAAACTCCGCTAACGGATCGACAACTGTTGGCCAGGGCTCGGCCCACCTCGGATTCATTGTCCGGGCAGTTGACCACCAATGGGGACCCGCCTCTGAACACCTCTAGCTTGTTGATTGCGAACGATCCATCTGCTTCAACCACCTCTTTGAAGTCTTGAAGGCTAGGCGCATACACCGGGATGTTGAAGTTGTCGCGCTTTTCGGTACTAATAAGACCCTGTTTTTATTCAAAATGAGTAAAATGCATGTATGGGCATCAAATTGATTCAATAAAACAATATAAATGTTTAATGTTTCCACATTTAATATTCAACAAATGACATGAGGCTACTCATTAACATTCATAAATTTATATGCACTTTTATATGTTGATTAGGATTTTTTGTTAGGGCCAATTTCTAAAGTTTGGCCATAGAAACATAAGACTAAGTTATTATTTCCCTCCCTTTCATAGTTAAGTTAAACAAGTGCAAAATTTCCACCACGGGCCTACATGGGCTCATTGTCATAAGCTGAGGAAAGTATGGGGCGATTGCTTACTCATCGACCAATTTATTACAATGGTGCAATCACGGTCACACCCCCGGTGGAGAAAATGTAAGGTTTTATTTGGTGTAAGGATTTCTCATGAGAAAATGCAACGGAAAAAAAATTGTTCACAAAAAATCATGTACTCAAGTACAATAGTAGTTTTTTAGTTGATAGTAGATGAATAAGGCAAAATGAGATTTAATTGGGGTTTCTCTCTAGGATGCTCTCGGCGCATAGGAGTTGGTTTAGGCTATCTTGCGCCTAACTACCTTCTCTGCCTTATTTTTACTGCAATTTTCGTGTGCAGATTAGTGTATCGTGCACCAAAAAACTATTTATTGTGAATTTCCGCTTATTTCGATTGATTTTAGTACCATTTCATTTGACAATTTGTGGATTGAAGATCTTTTTGCTTGATTAAGTTGTTCAATTTCAATTCTTGGAATCCTTTTGGGGCTTATCTGCGTTTGGGATTTCAATTAGAAATGACTTTACGGGCGCCGGTGCCGGAGTGGTTAGGTTCTATTGATGAAGCAGTTCCAATAAAAAGATTTTACGCAGATGTAGCTCGATGCCTACAAATTTTTAGCAATTTAATTCAGCTAGGGTTTCTGGTAAACTCGATTTATTGAATACCCCTGTTACATAAGTACCCCCTGCCTATTACACAAATTCAATTTAAGGATGACAAATCTGCTATTCATTTTACCCAATTGGAAATTCAGAGAACTGGAGTTCTTTGTCAATTTACTCTTATTGCTAAATTCTCAAGGGGGAGACCTACAATAGAGAATATTTATACTCATATTGCTAAGCATTTGGGCTTAACAAAAGCCTGCAGTGATAGGGCTTATGGACCCTGGACATGCCTTGGTTAAGCTGGCATTAGCTGAAGATTTTTGGCTATAGCCTGGATAAGAGGTACACATCAGATAGAAGGCGCCTTATTCAGGCTTTTCAAATGGACCAAAGATTTTTTATTTGGAACAGAACCTGTTATTGCTCTTGTTTGGGTTTGTTTTCCTTTACTGCCTCTGCACTTTTGTATATCTTCATATCTTAAATCAATTGCTTCTGTGCTTGAGAAATTTTTAGCTATAGATATACCTACTCTAACACAAACAAGGCCCCAATTTGCAAGAGTTTGTATCAAGTTGGATCTATTTAGAATAAGAGAAAATCATATTTGGATTGGTACTAATAATGAAGATGGGTTTTGGCAATTCCCTTTGTTTTGTATTAAATGTCTTCTCTAAGGGCATAATATTGAAACTTGTAACATGTGAAACATCATGATCCAATGGTTTATTAGGCTCCTGTTGGAAATGGTAAAATTTACAAGCCAAAGTTAATTGAACAAACTCAAAAGAATAGATTTGTGAAGAATAAGGAAGATGGGACTGAAATTGCTATATATACTTCTCATTGTCTGCTAAATATTGATCTAATTTTTGCAGGAGATATTATTAACATTGATGAAGATGATGCTGTATTTACAGTTGGAAATAATAGTTTTGTTAAGAAAGTGACTAAGATTCATTCTCATGTGGGTAAGAAAGGTGATGCTATCATTAATATTGACAATATTGGGAATCGTGCTAATGAATTTGAACACCAAGCCAACCTTAATACAGTTTCTAAAGGAAAATATGTTGAGAAAGTTTAGCAAGCTGATGAAAAAGCTGATGAACACAGTAACTCATCTAATATTGTATTGGACCAAGATAATACTGAGGTAGTTGATAGATTTATTAAAGGTAAAGAGGTTATTGATACACCTCCTAATAAGAACCGGAATGAGGGGGTTAAAGATATCGTGATAAATGTTGGGCTTAAGAACATTTGTAATCACTAGGATAATGAAAACACTTCTCAGAGTGATACCTTTACTAAATTCTTTTGGAGCTTTGGTTTGTCATCTAAATTTAGAAATTGATCCTCCAGATGATCATAAAATGCTAGAAGAAGTGGGTTTCATTTCTTTTAAGGGCTTTCAAAAAGTTCAGTCCAAACAGAAAGGAAGAACAAAGGAAAGAAAACTCAGGGATCTCTTAGTTTGGTAACTAGGAAGGCCAAAAACATTTCTCATTAATATGGATTTTATCATTTGAAATGCTAGAGGTGTTGTTAATATTAAAACTCTAACTCAAATCAAGCATCTGGTAAGGAAATATAATATTCTTTTCTTTGGTATTTTAGAACCTATGGTTCCTTTTTCTCAAGCCAGTGATATTGGTAATAAAATTGATCTTCCAAAGCTTATTCTAATGAGCAGATCGCCGGGGGAGGGGGGAGAGGGGATCTGAATTCTTTCTAAAAATGAATGACAGATTAATATAGTTAATCTTGATGATCAAATCTTGGTCTTCTTTGCCGATTGGAAAAATTCTAAGAAATTGTTTTCTATTTTATATGCCAAGTGTAACTACATTTTAAGAAGGGATTTGTGGTCTAACTTGAGACCTCCTTGCCTATGATTATAATTGGAGATTTTAATTACATCATTTCTGAAGACGAAAAAGCTGGGGGTAAGCTGCCAAAAGGGATTTATTGATTTCATTAATTTTAATGGTTTGTATATACTGACACTGTGTGAGAGATGGTCAACCTCTTTGGGAGCGCTTGGATAAAGCTCTTCTTAATTCTAATTGGTCAAAGGATTATAGTGATATTATTTTTACTCATTTGGAAAAAAAAATTCTCAGATCATTTTCCCTTGTTGATTCAACATAAAAATTTGGGGCATAGGAAATTTTCTTCTTTTAAATTTCAGAAAATGCGGCTTACTCACCAAGATTTTCTTTATATGGTTGAAGCAAATTGGAAACAGCCTTATGTTCTTACTGGTTTGATTAAATTAGCCTTTAAGTTAAAAAAAACTTAAATTTGGTCTTAAATCTTGGAATTGGTCTGTTTTTGGAGATATTTTTTAGAAGTTAGATTCTATCAGAGATTCAATTTTAAAAGCTGAGGCAATGGGCAAGCAAGTTTTAAACTATATTCGTAATCTGAAAATGGATGATAAAAAAGCTCTTTTACAAGAAGAAATGTTTATGAAGCAGAAAGTTAGAGTTAAATGGTTCAAAGAAGGGGAAAACAATAAAAAAAATTTCCATCAAATGTTACATCACATGAGATCAAAGCAAGTGATTACTTCTATCCATTCTTCTACATGTCTTCCTCTTACTCTTAAAGCATATATTGAGGAAGACGCTGTTGAATTCTTTGCTAAACAGCTCACAAGTGATTCTATAATTTCTAATTCTGATTTGATGGATAGCATCTTTTCTACTTTAAGTCTTGAAGATAATATGACATTATTTGTGATTCCTTCTTTAGTAGAACTCAAACAAGTTGTTATTTCTATTTTCTCAAGACTCTGCTCCGGGCTCTGATGGCTTCTCTTCAGCCTTTTATTTTGCTTGTTGGGATATTATAGCAAATGATATTTTAGAAGCTGCCATTGCTTTTTTCAAAAGGTCTCATTTCCCTCAAAGTTTTACTATTTCTACCATAGTTTTTATTCCTAAAGTTGTAGATCCTAATTCTTTCAAAAGTTTTAGACCTATTAGTCTTTGCCAAGTTACTTACAAAATTATTGCAAAAGTTTTGGTTAATAGATTTTCTAAGATCATGCTTAAGCTTGTATCTCTTTATCAAGGGGTTTTTATTCATGGCGGGAATATAACTGAAAATATTTCTTTAGCCTTGAAATTATGTTATAGCCTAAATAGAAGGGCCAGAAAGGGGAATGTGATTCTTAAAATTGATATGACCAGAGATTTGGTTTTTCTTAGGACTTCATTAACTTAATGAAAAAATGTATTTGTTTCAACAATTTTTCTGTGGTTATAAATAGGAGAAATTCCGGATATTTTCTTCTTCTAAAGGCTTGAGACAAGGAGATCCATTATCTTATTTGTTCTTTATTCTAAGTGAAGAACCTTTGAGTAGGGGATTGACTAATTTAGTTAATCTGAGTTTCATTATTCCATATACGCTTCTTAAAGGTTACCCTGCTATTTCTCATTTTCTTTTTGCAGATGACTATTTAATTTTCTCCAATGGCTCTAAAATTAGCCTTAATGGGCTTAAGAGCTTTTTAGAGATTTATGCTAAAGCTTCTGATCAGTTGATATATGCTTCAAAAAGCATGTTTTTAGTTCATCATTCTACTAGTCAAGCAAGAAAAGATATTATTTCTACTGAAACTAAGTTTCAAGAAGGTCAATTTCCTTTTACTTATCTTGGAGCTCTTATTAGTTACAAAAAGCTTTCTTGAGCTAAGTTTGATTTTCTCATCAACAAAATCTCTAAGAAAGTGGTTGGTTCGAAGGGCAAGCTTCTATCTATTGGAGGTAAATTGATTCCAATCAAAACAGTCCTTACTTCTATTCTTCTACATGTTTTGGTTGTTTTAAATCCTACTCAAGCTGTGCTTAAGAAAATTGAAAGTGCTTTTGCTCACTTTTTCTAGGGTGATGTAAATGGTAATAAAAATAGAAATTGGATAGCTTGGTTTAATATTGCTAAACCTATTGAGGAATGTGGTTTAGAGATTAGATATCTCCAGGAAGTTACGAGGGCCCTTCATGCTAAGCTTGTTTGGTCTTTGATCACTTCTAATTCCATATTTGCTCAATTCTTAAAAGCCACGTATGTTAAAAATAATGATGTAAGCTCTTTTGAAATGAAGGTTAGTCATTCTTTTCTAGATAAGCTTCTTGAAAATTGATGGTCTTTTGTTACATCTCATATGCTTTGGCCCAAATCTGCTCAAAAGTTTATTTGGACTCCTAATAAATAGGGGGACTTTTTCACTAAATCCACTACAAAAGTAGCTAGAAATAAGTCTTCTGTTTGGACTGTTTCTACTTTTATTTGGAAATCATACATTTGAAAATTATGGTTCAAAGGGATTCCTACTGATGATCGAGCAAGGCATTATTCTATCCCTATTGTTTCTAAGTGCAATTGTTGTTTACATCCTTGTATAAAAAATTGATGAGCATCTTTTCATCAAAGGGGATGTAGCTATAAAAGTCTGGCATTATTTTGCTTCTAGCTATGATATTAGGGCTTGGAAAATCTATGTTGGCTAGATAAATGCGTCAAATGGTGGAATATTTCTAAAGGTACAAGCTATGATAAAATTTTAGCTTCCATTGTTCTTGTTTTGATTCTTTGGGAAATTTGGTTAAACAGAAACAAATGTAGATTTGAAGACTTCAAAGGATCTGAGAGATCTGTCCTTGCAAAAGTGCTCTCTTGGTTATGAGATATTAATAGCTGAATGAATCCCAAATCTATTTTGAGCTTTAATAGGAATTTTGTGCTGCACAATCTTTGTATGCCTATCTTCAAAGTTCTCATTAAAAAACCTTTCTTAGTCAAGTGGACTTTGACTAATAGAGGGTCTTTGAAAGTATAATCAGATCTAATTTTAATGAGGTTATTGCAGCTTTTGCAGAACATTTGGGCAAAAGGACAAATACTATGACACAATTAAATGCTTTAAAAGTTGGTTTACTTTTGTGTTATCAGTTCAGCATTGAGAAAATTTCAATTGAAACCAAGGTTCTCAAAATCGGACCGGTCATTGAACCGGTGAAGGCAATGGTTCAAGGTTTAATGGTCCGACCGGGGTTGAACCGGTTATGATTAAATAATATTATTTTAATTTTTAATAT
>MKEJ01099119.1:0-12366 GCA_001753735.1 Embelia ribes | reverse complement strand
CATTGGGATGGTGAAATGAAGCTGTTTGGAACATGTCTTGCCATGGGGCGACCGAAGAAGCAGAATAAGACTCGGCATTATTGTTGAGTTGGCTTTCTGGGGTGTCTGGAGAAGGCTGATGTGGCACGTGAGGTTGCTGGTTTTCTGGTGATAAAGAGTGGTTAATAGAGGACAAGGGAGATGAAGATGGCATTCGGAAAGAAGCTGAGCGAAACATGGATTTCCATGAAAAGTCGTTGGTGGGGTTCGGCTCTTGCGGTTCATCTGATGAATCTTCCTGCCAAATTTACATTAAGCATAAATATTACCAATCTTACGTGATTAATAGTTTGAGGTTGTTTGAGAGACGAACCTGTGAGTCTGTTGAGAGCCTTGGAACAAGTTGTGAAGGTTGCCCGTAGGGACTAGACTGCAAAGGGGAGTAACTAGTCTCGTAGGTGGTTGAGATGGGCTGTCTGAAGGAAACGGAGCGGGTGATGACATGACTTGGCGGGCTTGAATTTGGTCTTCTAAACGAAGCTGATCTGAACATCACTTGCCAAGACAGATCAGATGAGCTCCGGGGATTCGATTCTATTTTTGCGTTAGTAGAACTTCCGCGCTCCATTTTGAGTAGAATGTTGTTGCAAAAATGGCAAACTGCACGAATTGGTATTTATCTTGTTTTTGTTTTATGGAAAAAACAGGAGAAGCTTCCAAGAAGTTTCACCCATCTTTTCAACTTTTTATAGCATGTTTAAAGCTTGCTACTAGTTGGATTTTGTTTTTTCTTTTTCCACTTTACCTTGTGAATTCACCCTACCACACCTCACATTATATCTTACGGTGGTGATACACATATTCTCGTATGCATGTGATGTCAATTATCACGCATACGAGGCGAGAGTGACCAAAGCAGCTTCTCTGAAGTTTCTCATTTTCAACCTTCCCATAGCTAGTGCAAGAAGAGAGAATTGTTTAAGTTTCTTGGGAGTGCTATTATGACTCTTTTGCATACGTACATACTTAACAACCCTTGATAAGTTGACATATTGCTGGTGTAGTACATAATAAAATATATAAATTTCTATATGTATTGTGCAAAAATATATATATATGTAGTGAACTTAGAGATTAATTATTCCCTTGGCAGGTAGGCAAACCGCCACCAATCTTTTGTGATGGTGTTCTGTATTCTTTAATTAAGTTGGTGAACAAATATTGAAATTACTTAAATAAGAGGATATATTTTAATATTCGATGATACTCGCGTGGAGATTGATATTCATACGCGGTTGTGAAATTATGCATATGTTTTTATTGAAACTGCCGACAAAGCAATGACATGTTCTTTCTTTCTCCGGCTCTGCAAGTCATTTGTTGTCAAACATGGCAAATGTTAACTTTTCGTCGAAGTAGAAAGTAAGCAGCGACTCGATAAGCAAGTGCCATGGCCGACAGCACCCAAACTTCTTTAAGTCCGCCTTTCAAGTTTACGGTGTCAAACGACGGGGAGCTCTGTAGAGGCCTGCACCCGCCTTTGCTTTCACAGTCGTAGAGTTCGTCCCCCGAGTACTGCACTTTTAGCAGAAGCCTAAACCCGTAGTACATGAATGATACGTACTTCAACCACCTCATAAATTTCGGTATATGCTGCCGAAGAAAAAGGGAAAAAAACAAAAGGAAAAAAATGGCATTAGTTTAATTTTTCGTTCTTCAATTATAGTTTAGATAAAATTGCACTTTTAATCCTTGTATTCAAATCGAATAGTACTCTTGAAACTACCCATTCGTTTACCTGAACATAGTAACCCCCAGTAAGAAGAAAGAGCATGAGTACCAAAGAGGCAATCATCCCAACTCGCTTGATATCAAGGACTGCAGCACCGAACATCTCGCCAGCGCCCTATGATCAAATCCAATGAAAAGTGATTTGGTTTCTCCCATAAAAACTCAATTCCTAAAAACAGAAAACACAAACATACATATTTCAGGAGCAGTGGACTTACTTGACTAGTAACAGCTATTAATAAAATCGCAGACAAGGTCAAGAAGAAGCAAGATACGGTTCTCTTTAGTCCGGCCATGAAGTACAGAATGGACATGAATACCGAAGGATAGAAAACATGAGCCACCATGTCGCACAATGTGCTGCATGCATAGTACACGCTTAGTCGGTACATATCAGCTTTTCTTTCTTTCACTAGATAGATCTTCTCGAATGGGAACACGTAAACAGCTCCGAAGATCGACGAAGATGTCCAGAATATGCAGACGTAGAACATCAAACCAATCTACGTGCGTACAAAACGGAAAATTAATCAGGAGAAAATTAAAAAAAACAAACGAAGGTGAAAAATATTGGAAAGCATTTATTTTACCTGATCTCTAAGTTGAGCCTCGGTGTGAGTACTGGATTTCCACCAGAGGAGGCCTAACAAGACCGCAACTCCGAAGGCTTGAATGAGTCTCAGCTTATCAAAATAATCTCTATATCTCTCTCGAAAAGTACGCTTTGACAAAATCATGAACTGTTCCAACCAAGTTATCGTCCAATCTTTCTTGATTTGTACGGCTAGCGAGAGTTGTTCTGATGCCTGCACTCTGTTACGACTCTCTTCTTTCTCTTTCGGTTCCAATAGAGTTTTGTACTTGACTTGCAGATACTAATAATCCATAGAAAAAATTAAAAATACGTGATAAATGAGTTTCTAACTGCAAAACAAAGAAAAAAACTAGAAGAATAAAAAAAATTGCATACTTTGATAACGGCTTTCTCTGAATCAGCCATGCCTTGAGGCACATGTAGATCTTGAGGCAGCCTTATGTCATTGACTTGTCCGGTTGCTAAATCTAGCAAGAACTCAGCTGGGTTCATGGGTATATCGGGGATGAACCGAAGGGACGAAAAATAGTCCACCGAATCTCGAGCCTTGCCATAGTACACAGGCTGCCCTTCGGATATTAGCAGGACCTTGTCAAACATGTGGAACATCCTGCTCGAAGGTTGGTGTATTGTGGTGATTATCGTCCTTCCTGCCTGTATAATATACGTAAATTCACAAGAAAATCATAGAAACATTAACGGCATTTCTCATTTTTGGTGACGAATGTATAATCATACCTTAGCAAGACCTTGAAGGATTTGAAGAAGTCTATTAGCAGAGGTTGAATCAAGACCTGAAGTTGGCTCGTCCAGCAAGAGCAGCGATGGATCGATGAGAATTTCGTAGCCTATGCTCGTTCTCTTCCTTTCGCCCCCCGATATCCCTTTCACAAAACCCCCTCCTACTCTCGTACGACGACACCTATAATTAGGGATGGGGGGAGAAGGTTGAGCTTGTACATTAGGGCTTGTTTAGTTGCAGCTTATAAGCTCTAACTTTTCAGTTTTTTTAATTAAAAGCTAGACAACATTTGGCTGTCCCGGCTTTTAAGCTTAACTTATTAGTTGTTTTGGCTTAAATAAGCTGAAAGCTTTAAGCTGTATGCATCCATATTTTTCCTGAATCAGAAATAAGCTGATTTATTGGCTTAAAAGTTGCAACCAAACAAAGCCATATGTAAAAGAATGATGAAAAAATCATGTTTGAATTGAGTAAAATGAACCTCTCAAGGCCTAGTTCCTTGATGATTGTCTCCACTCTTTGATGCTTGTTTTGTCGGCTCATGGTGCTTGGTAGCCTCAAAAACGCTGAGAAAATGAGGGTCTCCTCTACAGTCAACTGAGGGAAGAGCACATCATCTTGTGTCACAAATCCTATCCTATAATTGCAAAGAATCAAGCCTTCTTCTTTTTTCCTGAATACATACATATCTATCCCTAATACATATGCGTAAATTTTAGCATTATCTTGAGGAAAATTGTGTGGATAACCTACCTTCTTTTAAGAGCAGGAGTGTATTTCACATCATTATAAGTAATAGTTCCCTTAACGTTTTCATGTAACCTTCCACCTATTATCTTGAGCAACGTAGTTTTGCCGCTTCCAGAAGGACCCATCAAAGCAAGAATTTCCCCGGGGCCGAGGCTTCCGGTTATGCCCTTCAATATTTGCTTGTAATTATTTTCTTGGTCCACATGTAGCTGCGACACCACCTTAGACACCACCATCTTAACAGGGTTGGATGCAGGTTTGCTGATCCTCACTTTGAACTTGACATCCTCAAACTGCAAAAGCAAAGTGAGAAAAATCCAAGTATATAATAACAATTCGCATTATTTTGGGAGTATTAACCAATGTTTGAGTATCAACAATGTTACTACGAACATTGAGATAAATAGAGAGAGGACGGTCTTTTTCTTGTTCCAAATTACTTTCGTCTGCAATGTCAATCTCGGAGCTTCTGTTTCTGAGGTATACGCTGGACATGAAGTCAATACTGTGGCCGAAGCCATTGCTGCCAGCAATGTGGATGGAACCCATGGTAGTCGGGTTCTCTATTTCATCTTGTCGACTTATCTCCATGTTTTTGTTTTCTCCTTTTTGGAAATCACTCAAAGCTAAAAGGTGAGAGGTTTGATCAAATATGTAATTGTAACTAAGGCAAAAGCTTGCCTATATGTAGTTAGGGTGAAGAAAGTGTATTGTTGGGGCACATGCTTTGTATTTTTTGACTCAAGGGGCATGAAAAGCTCTTAATTTTGTCATGCTTTATGCAACTCTTAACTTACTCTTCTTCGAAACTTGGCTTTTTTCACTCCTCCCGAGACAACAAGACTAAGGTACTTGTTCATTTTTCTAAGTTTCTTGTCGTAAATATTGAAATGGAATTGACAAGAACACGAAAGAGCATGAAATCTTTTAAACTAACTTCCTTGGATGGTTAAGAAACCAACATCGTCTGTTCTAAGAGTACGAATTTGGCCAATTTTGAGATTTTGATTTTGCTTTTACGATATCAAAATATGTACTTGGGGAATTGGGAATGATTGGTGAGTCCTAACTACATCTGATACAAGTAAATAAGCTTTTGATGGTGATCATAAGCTTTTTCTTAACCATGCGATAAATGCCTAATATTTTGTCACAGAATGAATTGATATACTCTACATACTAAATTGTTGGTGCGTGCAGATTTTCTTTATTTTTAATTTTTTTTGTACATTTGGGGGCTTTTGGCCGAGAGAGAGGGGGAATCGAAA
This sequence comes from Embelia ribes, assembly GCA_001753735.1. Classification (NCBI taxonomy): domain Eukaryota; kingdom Viridiplantae; phylum Streptophyta; class Magnoliopsida; order Ericales; family Primulaceae; genus Embelia; species Embelia ribes. Next base: position 7,241 of record MKEJ01099119.1, on the reverse strand, counting down.
CCGAGACTTTTGCTAATGAGATTTACTTTGTTTTTCCCAAAACCAGTGGGGTAAAGTGTGAGCAATCAAAATGCGTTAGGTATTTCTTATAATTGCAACACATTACGGGGGTTGAAAGTGTAATAAGTATCTTTAGATTCTTCACATATGCTCATAGCTACTTTCATCATTGGGCTCTGAATCCCAAATCTCTCTCTCTCTCTCTCTCTCTCTCTCCCCCGTACTGGCCGGCAGTCCAAATCGAACTGTGATGGGAGGAGAATTGAGGTACGAGATAAGTCAGGAGGCGTACATAAAGCTGGTGCTACATGCCCTAAAGCACAGAACCTCCGCCGTCAACGGAGTACTCGTCGGCCGGATCTCCGGCGGCGGCGATGTGGTTGAGATCTCGGACGCCGTACCACTCTTCCACTCCCACATCGGCCTCCTCCCTCCCCTCGAGATCGCTCTTATTCAGGTTTCATCTCATCTCTCTTTGTAAATTTGTTTCAATTTATTTATATTTTTTTTTCGGAAACTAAATTTGATTAGTTTTCTTGTTAAATTGTGATAATTTGGGGTTAAAATATCCTTTTTCGGCTTTAATTTAGGAAATAGGCTGGTAGGCTCATTTATAGTAGAAACTAATTCCAGATTTGATTCATTCATATATATGGAGAATAACTATGATACTGATGAAATTGGAGAAGTAGGTTTTGATGAAAGAAAGAAAAAAAAAAAGGTTTTTGGGTTAACCATTAAATTTAATGCCTAATATTTTCCTTTGTGACTTGGGTGCCAGGAAACAATTAAGGTTGCATACATCATATCCGCCTAGAGCTCGCAATGCTGGAGTTTTGTGCACTGGGCCGTCTATATATATATTACCCTACTGGAATAAGCATTTTTCTTACCTTGACTCAAAATAATTCCAATTATGATATTTTGATGTTAATAGAGGTTTACTATTGTGCTGAAGAAATTGGAGAAGTAAAATCTTTATTGCTGGATTAAGATTATGTGGGGAAATCGATGTTATTTTGGGTTCGGAAGTGGGAAGATTTTATGTGCTACAAATCCAAAATCTTTGTATACAGAACTAGTCATACCTGTTTTCCTTTGAGATCTGAATCAATATAATCTTTTGATAGAAAAGATTGCATTTTAATGGGATTAAGCTTGTCCCTTATAATTTAATGTATAAGAAGCTTGACTTTTTACCTTCTCTAGAGTGGAATAAAGAATTTTATGAATTTAGAAAAAGTTTTTCCCGTTATAGTTTATTTATGTAGAGTGAGTATGGGGGAGTACAAACCACATTTTGCTTATTTGTTGGACTTATATTTTGTGCATAATATCGCTAGCCATTAGGTTTTGATTGAACTCAGAAACACCATAATGCTTTTAAGAGGATAGCATTTTCGTCAGAGTTTGCTTAACCCTTCTATTTTAAAGCATAAATAACTTAAACTTGCTTTTTCTTCGGCTGTATTAACGAACTTTTAATAATCCCTCTTTTAAGAAGATTTGGTTATGATGGATTGATGTAGATAGAGGAGTACTATGGTGTTCAAGGTTTGGGTGTTGTTGGATACTTCCACGCCAATGAGAGATTTGATGATCACGAACTGAGTAATGTTGCCAAGAATATAGGTGATCATATGCACCGCTACTTTCAACAGGCAGCTTTGCTTTTGGTAGGTTTACTGCTACACTGTTATCGAAGAAAGTTCCTTTACATCTTCTTCTTATGTTAATATGTGTCTGAAAACCTAACGTCTTTTAATTCCTTTGTTTTGTCCTTTTCAATTTCAGTTAGATAACAAGAAACTTGAAGCCCTACCCAAGGGAAAGGATAGGAGCCCTGTAGTGCAGGTGAGTCTTTTTTACTGATAAAGTCAATGGCTTTTTGCTAACTTTAGTCAAAAGAACGTAATGAGAGGCGGTTCACACCTCAATTGTCACTGCATTTTTCAATTTGTATGTGATATTCTCGTTCCCTGTTATTTGTTACCTTCTGTAAACAATTGGTTTTGTTTTAATGTGAATTGTATGTAGCTTCTTTCTTCTTTGATGGTTTCAATGTACAAATAAGGATGGTATTTGAGATTTGATGCACAACATATTTTGCTTCGCCTTTTTAATCTAAAGTATTAGTCAATCATGTAGTACAGAATTGCATTGTAAGGTAGGATTCCTTAATATCGATAATGGATATGCCAAGTTTGTCAGTTTGCAGTTTTAGTCATGCCTTATTCTCGTGTCACTCCCACCTATGTATCAATCCATATTTTTATTCCTAACGTTGGTAATCTGTAAAGAAGTATCCATGAACTTTCACCTACTGTTATCCATTTTACCGAAAGTAAACTTATTGTCTGGTTTCTCTTTCTTTATTCAGCTCTATGCAAGAGGAGATTCTTCGAAGAGTTGGAAAATAGTTAGTCCGGATAGTAGCAGCAGATTGAGCTTGAGGGAGCCATCGGCGAATGTAGTACTGTTGGACTATATTTCATCTCAGAAATGGCAGCAAGTAGTCGACTTTGATGACCACCTCGATGACATTAGCAAGTAAGATGAAAAGAGTTTTATGTCCTTCAAATCTTATCATGACTAGATCCATAACGTATACTCATTATTTTGCATGGGGCTTGCACTTATCTGCAGGGACTGGATGAACTCTGATCTTTTCAAGTAAAGCTTAAGCTATTTGCAGATTGAGCCTCACGGCCATGATTATTTTTCTTTCGTTTCTTTGTACTATTGATTATGTCTCCTTCTATGTGAGAGAGTTTTGACACTTGCATGTGTGGCGAAATCCCGCTGATGTGTGAATTGTGTGCTGATTTTATTTTTTCCCGTTAAGATTTTCCAGATTTTTGTATCAATCTTTACCTTTGGATTCTACAATTTCTTGTTACCATGCTTTTTAAGTTGAGAACCAACGAAGTTAAACTGTATGAGCTCTTCTGATTTGCTTTGGATTGTAATTTCGCTCTATTGGAGATGAATTCATGTATTATATATTTTTATTCTAAATTTAAAAGATAATAGTCGAATTTACTAAAGCTGATGGGTACGTTAAGCCTCGGGCATTCAAATAACAGTTTGACAAGTTGTCTAGAATGTGAAAAAAGATATATATATGCTTGTAAATTGATGTGTTTGCACATTTTTAATAACGTAACCCAATTGAGTACCTCTTCTCTTCTCTTCTCTTCTCTTCGCTTGTACTACTATCAGTAGTTGTTACTGTTCGCGATTCTTTTTGTTTTTCTGAACATTTTTTTTTATACATACATACATACATACAGGGAGTTCGAAGAATGACCACCCTCCTCCTCATTTGCACCCTGTTGAAGAAATTCGGTTCTTGTCTGATTTCCAATCCAATCTCCAGCAATGCGTGGTATAATTTTCTATCTTCTTATTATTATGTGGATTTGATGATGGGATGGGTTGTACTTATTGTTTAGATTGGTTTCTTATCCTGTCTGCACCTTCACACTGATCTCCTGTTGGATGGACAAACGTGTAGGCAAACAGAGGATTGGGACTCACTGCACATGTTGTTGATCATTGTAAATTGATTCTCAGGTTTCCACCAGGCACCAACAGCACTTGGGTTTGTTTATTCTTCTTAAACCTTGGCCCCCTTCTCTACTTGCTTCAATCAGTATTCTTGCTAACCCCCTAAGATACCTTTTTTTGCCAGTACAATGCACAATTTAAAATATTTGAGCCCCTGGAGTATAGCTACGATGTCTGCGAAGCAATTCTTTTGTGGGAACAGGTTGGTTTTTCTATTTTTTTACAGCAGTGCATGTTCGCTTTTATGTTAGCTTGTACTAAGTGTGTTGAAAATGCAGTACCGGAATATGACTACAGTGTTGACCAGAGAGTACCTAGACACTCGCCCTGATGGGTGGTTGGACTACGCAGCAAAAAGGATTGCACAATTGTATGATACTATATCATTAGCATTAGCAGTCCTTTAGAGTTAATTTCCTTTACACTTCAGACTAAGAAAGTGGTTTACAATTATTCTTTAATGCTTTATTTTTGTAGAGGTGCAGATAAATGCTACAATCGCTCTCTGTGTGAGGAGCACCTTAACTTAATTTTACCGGCAAAGCCCCCCTTCCACCCCCGACAGTTCAAGACATGTGCAGTTGTTGGAAATTCAGGAGACCTTTTAAAGACGGAATTTGGGAAAGAAATTGACAGCCATGAGGCTGTCATTCGTGATAATGAGGCCCCCGTTAATGAGGTAAATTTGCAAACAAATTCCTGTTGTTGGATGAATGTTTTTACTGATTTTATTCACGGGCTCAAATGAGGTAAGTTTGTGGGCAATTGCAAATATTCGAAACCCACTCTGTTGTCCTTGGTCCCATTCTCATTGTCAAGAAAGGCAAATGGAAAAGAAAGACCTTTGAGTTTTAGGATGGTTTTGGCCCATTGGTGTGAATGTAAAATGAAAAGAGGGTCAAGCTTCTGATCCAGCTATTTTGCAATTTGTTCAGTGGTTGTTGTCACTGTTGATTTACAGTGATCACTTATCTTGTTGAAACTTGACAGTCACTTTGTTTCATTGCAGAAATATGCAAAGTATGTAGGTTTGAAGAGGGACTTTCGGCTGGTAGTGAGAGGTGCTGCTCGTAATATGGTCCCTATAATGAAAGGATCAGGTACATCAATTGTATGATATTTACTTTTCTTTTCCCTATGCACTCCTCCTTTTGTATGTTTAAGATATTATCGAGGGCATTGTATATCACATATATACTTGATGTAGTATTCCCTTCTTTTGGGAGTGATAAATGAGCATGATGCTAACCACGCATTTGAACAAAATGTATCATCTGCTGTTTAAAAAATGAGCATCCTCTTCGTCTCTAATAACCAATGAATAATGAATGAGTTTTATAATGAAAGGAAAAATGAAGAGTTCAAATGTGCCTTCTTTCTGTTACAGCAAAATAAGGTCTGTTTTATCTGTCATTCCCCTGTACTCTGGTGTAGCTTTAGAATTTATTTGCCTTGCTTGTTCAATCTATGGATTATATTTAGCATTTTTTCCCCCTGTTTTTGTGTAGTTGTTGAATTTGCTTGCCCTGCTTGGACTAATCTGTTGGTCTATTCTTACTATGTTTTTTATGCTACAGATGATGAGGTACTTATCATCAAAAGCGTGACCCACAGAGACTTTAATGCAATGATAAAGGTTAAGATTGCATCTGGACTTAACTTAGTTAATTTGAGTAAATAATGAAATTTACTGGAGTTATCATTTTGATTATTCGTTGTCTTTAATAAAGACTAGCATTGTGCTTAGGGTCAACTGCTCATCAAAAGACAGATAGATGCTTCTGTTTGTAATTGACTGTTTTAATATCATCTTTCATGTGTTTAATTTTGCACTATTCCTATCCTGTTGATCCATGACCATGAGTAACTTGTTGACTAATTTATGGTGCAGAGTATTCCTAATCCAGTTTATCTGTTCCAAGGTATTGTCCTACGTAGAGGTGCCAAAGGAACTGGAATGAAGTCTATTGAGCTTGCTCTTTCCATGTGTGACATTGTTGACATATATGGTTTCACGGTAGATCCTGGCTACACTGAATGGTCAGTTTAAATTCTATTTGTCGCGTTTCCATTATTAGACATACCATTCCATAAGTGCTTTGCATCAATAGGTGTTGCTGATGATGTCTTAGCATCTCTTTCTCTTCCCCTCTCTCTTTTAAAAATCAACCCCAATTTTGCGTGTTGTTTTTCTCTCCAGGACCCGATACTTCTCCACTCCAAGGAAAGGGCACAATCCACTTCAAGGGCGAGCATACTACCAACTCCTAGAATGTCTCGGAGTATGTGCATACTTTAAATAAGAATTTAATTTTTCTTAAAAAATACCAAAACTTGACAATCTATTTCTGTGTTTATCTCTGATGCCATACATCTTATTCAAAAATATTGAACTTTCAGGTTATCAGGATTCATTCTCCAATGAGAGAAGAGAGGAAGCAAGACTGGTCAGATGTGCCAAGTCGAGAAATGATTAGCAGAGCACATACGGCAGCCCTGCGCTTGAAGAGGCTCCAAAGTAGCCAAGCTGATGATGGTTTGGGACAATTTGGGAGTTGTAAGGTGTGGGGGAATGTGCGACCTGATGTGAGTGGGCCCATCTCTGGATCTCCAGACATGAGCGATGTCAGGAAGAAGTCTAATTACAGTACGTGGGAAGCCATGCCATTTGAGAGTTTGAGAAAGGAGGCACAGGATCACTACATGCAGATGCAAGGTGTTACTCTCTACAAAATGGATGGGAACAAGTTGGATGATTTGGTATGCGTGAAGCATTCATCTGAAGATTAAGCAAATTTCATTTGCCAGTGCCTTCGGTAAATGTTCCACAAATATGCAACTGACTTGATTCATTTTAAGAGGAATTTCTCCTACTGAGAACCACTTCGCAATAGGTCATGCTAACTAGTGCCACTCAGGGTTGTGTCCTCTCACTTCAAAAAGAAAATGCATGTAACCTATCTAATGTTTGGTATGATAGGTAGCGGCAGGACTTTCGGGTTTCGCCAACATGTTGAGATGGAAACTGTCTAATCTTACTGATTTGGTATTGGTTTGTATTGTAATCTTTTCCATTACAATTTTTTCTGCCTTTTTTTTCCCCCATCCTTTTATTTTATTTATTTTCCTTGGGGTTGGGGAGTTTGTGAATGTTAGGAAATACAAATGTCTCTAACTGTGTTCTGCTTGTTCTTTTCCCCTTTATGGATGGATAGATGTCACTAGTTTTGGTGGGTCTCCTAGCAATTGCATAACTCGGAGGAGCAGATATTTTGCATATGTTCATTCATTGTTTCGTCCCAAGCAAATGTTTGGTTGTTTTAAAGTTGAAAATCGCGATTTTTTTTTTTCTTTCTTTCTAAGCCTTTTGTGTTGTGATTGAATGCATTCTCATCGTCATTTCCTCCGGTAAAAGTTTAAATGAAGCTAAGTGGAGCCCGCATGACATGCAAGTTGTGTATATTATATATATATTTTTGTATTATATTAATTCTAATTATTTTATAAAATTATTTGTAATAATTTTTTTTTTTGATATAGTATCTTGTAATTTTTTTTCCCACTTATTTGTAACTTATAAAAATTGAACTCGGTAAGATTTTGATAGATACACAAATATACACATAATAAAACACAGGGACTGTTACGGTAATTAAACCAAAATTACCCGC
>MKEJ01099108.1:0-37226 GCA_001753735.1 Embelia ribes | reverse complement strand
AAATATAAATTTCCAACAATTTATACCATGAATAATAGACCGAAAATTGATACCTTCATTGTTTTGCTTAGTGTTATCGTATAGTTCGATCCCGTTTTAGGTTTTGAAAGGGTTCTAGGCTAGTTGGCGAACTCGAATTCATGAAGTGTCTCGTGTAAAGAAAAATTAACTATACATTTGGGGGGGTGGACTCGCTAACAATACCATCTCGGACCCAACTCGAGGAAAAATCTCAAGTGACAAATTGTTTTGTATATAGAATAGGTTCATTATATTTTTAAAGATATGATGCGACAAAAATAATCCAAGTCAGTTAAATTATTTTTAGTCATTCTATCACTACTAATTATGGTTTATATATCCATGAAAATTATAAACAAATATTGAAAATAATAGCTATCTCACTGCTCTAAAATGTGTTTTCTTTCTATTATATATTTATACACTTTCACCTTCAAACTTACCCCTACTCAAATAATCTTCGCAAGAAGATTAACCAAGGAAAAAATTGCAATAATAATATTTATCTATAGGTGAGATGCCAAATTAAAAACATCACCATGAAATTCTTATGGCTACACTTTTGCCATAAGACAAATTTACAAAAACACACATTTTCTATGAATAATTAATCTAATATGACCTACCATATGGAAGGCTACACCAACCTATTTGATTTGGGAATTTTCTCTTTATGGATAGGCTCTCCATACTCAAATGTCTCATCTAAAAACTCTATCACTTCAATTTTATTGTATTTATTTTATTATTATTTCGGAATTTACAGATTAATTAATGTAGCACACAAAAGGAAGAGGTAGCTTACGTGTACCTTTAATCTTGTTTAATAATATGATCCTTACGTACTTTTTTTGTACTAAAATACGATTTTCTGTATTAAAATACGATTTTCATTCTAAAATACGATTTTCGTTTTAATATATCACTTCAATCTCGTTATATCTTGCAAGGCTCAAAAAATTGTTTGAAAAGGCTACTACATTAAACTTTTAATTCTTTATGATAGGTTTAATTTCATTTTTAGTTCCTAAATTATTTTTGCCATCATACTTTTGTATTATACAATTTTAGTCCGTAAATGTTATATTTTATGCACTTTTATTCCCTAAAGTATACATATTGTGCAGTTTTGATTTCCAATTTTAACACAGCTACATTTTTACGTTACATCTGAGGGTATTTTAGATTTTTTAGATAGTTACTTTTTCCTATTTTAGTCCCAAACTTTGAATCAAGTTCAATTGGCTCTATAAATTATAATAATTTTAGTTTGGTTTCTATCCAACTAAGAAGCAAGTTTTTCCTCCATTTCACTAACATACATTCTTTCTCTTCACTTTGATGTTTAGAAAAAAGATATATAATTAAAATAAAAAAAATTACGGAAAAACTATCCTTAATTCATAATTAATGGAAAAACTTAAAGTGTTAGGTTGCAGGACGAAAAATGCACACAACATGAAACTGAGGGCTGAACGGCATAATACCAAAGTACAGTAGCACAAATGGGACGCGTACTATAGTTTAGGGACTAAAGGTGCAATTAACCGACAAGTTTTCTAAATGCAACGTGTCACATAGCAGTTGTCTCTCTCCCTCTCTCTCGCTCTGTCCTTCCTTCCGGTGACGATGGAGAGGTCCTTAGGCTTGATCGTCTCCTTCGTCGTCGTCCTCCTCCTCTGTGTCCCACTTTCCTCCGGCGATTCTGCCGGTAACCTCACCGTTAACCGGTTGGCACCGGTCACCAAAGACTTGTGCGCCGACGTCATCCAGCGCTACCGCCATTACTCCTGCGCCCAACACATAGTAATCTCTCTCTCTCTATGCCCCCTACATATCTTCTATTTTGCTGTGGAATTTGTAAATTTGGTTTTCCCACATTCGATATAACTGAATTAGGTCAAAGGCTAGGTAAGATGAGGCCAAGGCGCTTCGTATGGGTCCAGTCATGTCACGTTACTAAGGCGTGCCTAGCCGAGAGCCTCACTCACATCGTACCATTTTTCTGTTTGTTCTAGCGTATTATTACTTACCAAAGAAAGTGTTACTAAACTATAGAAAAATTACAGGATATTCATATATTAAGAAGTCACCACCACTTTCGCACACTTATAGAAAGAACTTATACTTCCATATACATCTGAAAACAATTAATAATTTTTATGAGATTATGCAATTCTATTAAAAAAATATAATCAGTGTTGCTTTACTCAGGCAACCGCCCAGGCCCCTATCGCCTACAGGGTATTGAAGCCTTAACTTTAAAGTTGAGTCTTGATTTCAGGGAATGTCCATAGAAGCCTTAAATGAAAATTTTTTAGTCAGGGATGAAGAGTGTTCCCCTAATGCAACGAAATCACTGTAGCTAATCCCCAATTTTTAGGGGATATGGTCTTTAAATACAACTTCTTAGAGGAATTAGTAGTATTTAGATACAATTATATGAGAATCTCCTAAATTTAATCTCTGGAATCTAGGATAGAGACGACTAATATCGCTAGTGGGAGTGTCCCTAGGCCACTTCTTTTTGGATTTTGAATTTCGCACATCAATAACTCTAAATGTCCCCCAATCCTAAATTTTACATATTAAAACCAAAGGAAATGCTCCAATCAGTGTATCCAAACACCATTCAATCCCCTAAAAAACAGTATCGGTGCTGCCGTTGTACTACGGAATACTGTTCTTATCTAGCTGCATTTTTCAAGTGCAGAGGTTTGGTGTATGTCTATTTTAGAGTTTGAGTTATAGGGACTAAAATTTAGGGAATTGGAATAGACATTGTGATGGGACTACTCTAACCACGTAGATGTTCGTACTGCTTGTATAAAAGATTTATTTTCCGTGCACATCATTACTCAATGATAATAGAATGAACTAGGAAGTCAGTGAGTAACTTTTCAGCACCTCTAAACGCCCCGAAGAAAAGAGTTCCGGAAACGGATATTTCGAATCATTCTCTGGAGAAGACGGTGATTGGGTCCCACACAAGACTGCAAGGAGGGTACAGCAGTGCTTGGATGCTCCTTGAACATGAAACGCCATTTTTGAAGGATTATAAATATGCCACGTCACCAACTTGCAGCTACAGTCCCTTCTTCTACCGGAGCAGAGCTCTCGTATGCATAGCTACAGACTCTATACCGAAAATCATAGATATACACAACGTATGTATGTATATGTGATGAATTAGGGCTACCTGAACAAGAATTTAGTCGGGAAACAATTGGATCGCATAGGTGGAAGCGTCGATTGGCGATTTTTCACGGGAATTAACCGATTGAAGATGAAGAATTGACGAATACTAAGATCTGAGGAGATTAATTTAGGGCTCGATTATTAGAAAACATATATGTATACATAAATATATCTATATATATATATATATATATATATATGACGAGGCCTTTGGAGAATTATCAAACTGTGTTCGTTAAACAAAAAATAAAAATATTTTGGTTTAGATTCTCCAATCATAAGTTGATACACTTTTTTTACCCGTTAAGATCACATTGTTAGGGATTAGGATTTGTCTTATGCAATCATCAACTTAAAATTAACTTTCAGAAGTTGGATTATCGAAAATAAATTGTAGTTTCGGAAAATCTAATTTCAAAAAATGTACAAACATAAAATTAAGAATGACGTCAACTTGAAACACTTTCAAAACCATAATTTTCAAATAAAATGTATACTTTTGAACAAATATCATGTCTAGTGAGATAGGATATATCATGAAATTCATCTCTTTTTGTTTTTTTTTTTTTTTATGTAATTTATATTTTATACAACTTTAGTCTTTTCATAAAAAAAAATATTTAATGATCTTCAATTCCTTTAAATTTTTTATACGACATTTAACAAACCCATATCGTAATTATAGGTCTGCTTCTTCGTGTTGGAGCATTAATACTAGTCTTTCTAATTATGTTATTCTTTTGAGTCTGTAGAAAACTCAAAAAAAATAGTTACTCACAAATTTGGAGGAAAATAATTTTTTTCGGAAATTTATATTTTATTATGTTTTCATAATATAAAAATAGCTCCTCAAGAAGTTATGTTTAGAAATTAATGCGCTAAACAAGAATGAATGCTCTAAATTTCGCTTCTTTAAAGAACATAACTTTTTTGGAAGGTTTTAAAGAACATAATCTCCTAAGTATTTGGCATTAGCTTCTAAGTAATTTTTTTTTTCTTGTAAACTGAAAAAAAAAACACTGAATGCAAGTAATTAAATTTTTTATCTTTTTATATTTTTTAAGTTAAATACCAAACGAGCTTAAAAGTTTGTAATGAAACAAGCCCATAAAGATCTATCCTTTTCAGCTTGTCCATATATTTGTCAAAAATTGGATTGATAAGAAAGCATGATGCTCCTTTATTTGTTTACCATTTAATTTGGTTGTATATAACCCAATTTAAATGGGCTTATTGTGGATGTGTTGAAAATTATTGACTTGCTACTTTTTAAAACTTGGAAATTTAGTATAACACTGAAGAATTTAGCTTTAATGTATCCACAATGTATAAATTTTTATACATCAACGAGTTTAGATGAAGGACATATGTATAATTATGGTAGTTTCTATATGTGTAAGAGAGTATATGGCTTTTATTCAAAACTAATTATGTTATGAAATCTGTACACTAATACTTAATAAAAAGTAAACTTTTTGACAAATATCTAGAATTATCGACCAATCTCATTGAGTATTTATTACCAAAGGACGAAGATTCTTCCAAAAACCATTCAACTTTATGAAACACGACGGGAAAAGGGGGCTCAAATTCCTTTTCAAGTTTGAGCTCATCACGGCTCACATAATGGTTCTTGTCGTTGAATCAGCTTCAAAATTGATTGAGCAGTCATATAGATATCAAAATCGTTAAATCAGATTAAAATCTATCTAACGATGAAAAGTGTTACGGGATTGTCTCAAATTATTTGAGCCTCCCTTGTGAATATGTAGCTGTCAGACACATACTCGTATATGATGTAGACCAGCACTTTAACGACTTCATCAAAAGTGTAATTTATTTATACCAAAAAAAAATCAAAAGTGTCATCTATGTGACAATTTCATATGAATTAGAAATTCTAATTTACCACAAAGTGCAAATGGAGGTGACAAAGTTAGGGTAAATTGCCCGATGGGAGTAGTGTCTAAGCATATGCCACATGGCATGCCCATGTCGACAAAAGGTGTGGACCTTAGTCTAATAATGCTTCAAAAAAATTTAAATTATACATAGACCCAATAAATATATTATCATCTTGCCAAAAACAAAAAACTAAAAAAGAAAAATGAAAATTATGGTAACAGTATGACTTGACCACTAGGAGAAGACAATGGTCCATGCCTCATTTTCAGTTGCTCTTGCCTAAATTTTTTAACTGTTTTTTCAATTTCCTTCATTTCATCCAGATATATTTGCCTCTCTCTGCACTCTATGCTGCAAAATCCTTGATCACCTCTGCATAAAAAATTTAATAAAAATTTATTACGATGATTTAATAATAGTAATGTTGCAAGACATTCAAATATCAAACTTTTTTTTTTTTTTTTTACAGATGTGGGAGAATATTATGAAAAATAAAATATCCTTCTAGCACCTCGGCTTTCATATCATTAATAGATCTTTTTTCTCGTTACATTTTACCAACATGCGTAATTGCATTAACGAGAATCGGTTTCCTTACCGATACATGTACACATCCTTATCGAGACTCAATGGCTTGTTGCACAAATGACAAGTTTTGAGAAAGCAATCATCTTTGGGTATTATGAACTTTAATCTTTGTTTTATAACAACATTTGATATGTCTTGTGAACTGGGCTGTGTGAGGATCCCCAAACCAACATACTCCATCTGTGGTATGAATCTATTTTTGGTGATTTTTGTACCCCCTTCATCTGCATAATTGAAGGGGTTCCATGGCTTGAAGAGCATTCTTGCCATGGAGAGAGAGAGAGAGAGAGAGAGATGAAAGATGTGGAGTAGAGTGGAGACATATATTTAATACTAGTGGGTTTGTCCACTCTGTATAGTAAATTTGACTATAATGATTACAAAAATAAAGAAAAAAATGACATTCGGTAAAATAAGCACATGAAAAATGTCATCATATACCAACAAAGCAAATAGTCGGTCAGTTCATACGTAATTGGATGATCTGATCATACACAATATCTTATGCAAAAATTGATAAGTGAATTTACATATTTAAAATGATATATAACTGATAAATTTATAATTATAAGTTTTAATCTTAGTTTAGCTCTTAATCATTTCTTTAAGGATAATAGTTATAATTACTAAATTTTGTAATGATTGTACTCTACCAAAATAGAAAGTGTTCAATTAATTTTGAGCAATTCAAAAAGAAACTATGACCAATTATCTATGAACGGAAATAATAATAAATTATAAGAATAAAAAAATGATGTTACAATACTAATTTAGTATAAAAAATACTGATTAAATTCTTGATCATACAAAGCATATAACCGAATATATATAAGATTAAAAAGTGAAAAGAAGTTTCACATTCCAATAACATGAATAAGGAAGAACTTGGAGTTGGGTTTGCTGCCGCAAAATAGAAACTACAAGATCCTGTTGTTTCTATTTTGCAGCAACAAACCCCACTCAAAAGAACTTAGTGTAATTTGACATTGTTGTAATTTGACATTGTTAAAAAAGAAAAACTGACCCATCAACTGTGACAAATACATCATGATAAACATATTCTTCATAGATTTGTGAATATGGAACACGTGCTATTAAATTGGATTTATTTATCAGTACTATTTGATTCCCCGTTTGGGGTTGATAAATTGATTTCCGAAAATGACCCCAAAAAAGGTGATCTGTGGACTAGAAAACTTTTGCGCCCATGGTATAAAATTTTCAATAACAACAGTACCTGATTATTCTATCATCTATTGTTTATTAGGCACAACAGTGATCGCTTTTAAATTTTTGCAACGATTGGCCTTGAAAGGTAATTACGAACTATTATTTTTGTATTTCCAAAACATAAATACATAGTTATTATTTGTGAATAGATATATGTTATAATCAAATTTATCTCTATGAATTTTTTATCTTATCCTGATTAGTTAAGATTGCGAAGAGGCTTTAGGTCACCTTGGAACTGTTTTTTGTTACATGCTTTCGCTTTTTGTCTCAAGAACTTGGAGTGAGTTGTTTGGTCATATATTTTTTATAATTTCATTCTACTTTTTTAAGTGTGTTTTTATTAGTTGTTTTGAGAATATTGTCAAAAACTTCTATCTTTTCTTATATTAGTTTTTCAAATGGCCTCAATTATAATTGTTATATTCCCCGGGCATATCTATTTTTTTTGTTTTTACATATAAAATATAACTTTGCCAAACAATACACTATATTTTGAAATAACTTTTAGAATTTATTTTTGAAACATTAATATTATACCCACTTTTAAAAACAATTTTAAAAAATAGTTTTGAGAAGCAAAATATGAATAACATCAATATTTCCAAACTAAGCCTCAACTCAATTTATTTCGTAACTATTGCACATTTCAAAATACCGAGTGGTATATAAAAAAATATACGAGTCTATTAATTAATTCAGTTAAGTTCAACACATGTAGTCATCATCAACATTAATTCATAATAATTTCGTAAGTATTTACTCTCATTATTTCGTTCATTACGTGACGATATAAATTTTGATATAAGATTTGTATTGAAGAAACAGGAATGTCATATTGAGAACGTAACAAAAGAAAAACACAGGAATATCATATTGTGAATGTCCACATTATCTTATTATAGTCAGAATATTTACCACACGAGCAACAAAACCAACACAATCGTATACGAGTATAATTTACCGACCCAAGAGGAAATATTAACATAAATTGTATTGCTTAAGTTTTATGCACATTATTTTAGAGATATTATAGGGGAAAAGGACACACTTTTCCAATAACAACATAAATTCCACCGTTTTCCAAAAATAAAATTGGTGGACAAATATCAACAGAAATTCCCAATTATTAGGTCTGAGTTGCATTCTAAATAATACCACCAAATATAAACCACATTGATCAAGCTAATTTCAAACTTCAGTGTGTATCATTTCAAGGACAAAAGATCTAAGAAAACATGTACCATCGACTACAACTGTGAAAAATAAATCCATTACGCATTTGCATATTTTTGAACTTGCAAAATTGCAGAAATTCAAATACTTTAGCCAAGACGCACGAAGAATTCCATGACAAACAAAGCCAACGACAGGAAAGAACAAAAGTTTGGCTTGATTTTGAGTTATGACGCCAAAAGAAGATTA
Source organism: Embelia ribes (assembly GCA_001753735.1). Lineage (NCBI taxonomy): Eukaryota > Viridiplantae > Streptophyta > Magnoliopsida > Ericales > Primulaceae > Embelia > Embelia ribes. The sequence continues at coordinate 28,859 of MKEJ01099108.1, read as the reverse complement.
TGACTGTCGATTCTACAAGTACAGCTGAATGAGCTCATCACTCACTACAGATGGTGTAAGAACTCCCAAGTCCGTAAAAAGCAGAGTAAGATACTGGGGTGGTGTATAATCTCGAGCAGAAGTTTCAACTTCAACCTTGGACGGGATAGGTACTCCAAAATCAATTGGGCGCAAGGCAGGTGCCATATCCTTCTGGTCCAGTGGATATAGACGAGCAAACTGCAAACAAAAATAGCATATCATTATAAGCTAGTTAACGAAATTGAAAACAAGATTTGGATCTCTCAGGTAGTTTCCTTTTGGACCATCTGTTCTTTTAACCTTGGGAAACATATTTTTGCACAAGGTTTCTTCATAGATTGTCAAAGAACCTCTAACCACCCATTGTAAAGAACCTTCATGGAGTAGAATTTGAATTTGAACAAAAAGTGAATGGTACTTTTGGAGAATGTAATAAAAACAAGTTTTAAGATTATGGCCTATTTACAGAAAATCGCCAACGATCTCTTAAAAACTCATAGCTGAAAAGTCGACCAAGCAGACCCTTGACTCAAAATTATATAAAGCAGATATACCTTGTAGCTTTCAGCAGCCACATAAACAGGTTTGTTCATGCTATGAGCCACCAATGCAATTTGATAAGTTCCCATCATGTTAATTATACCTCCACTTTCAACCACACCATCAGCTCCAACAAATACCATGTCAACCTCATCCATGCTATATGCAACAGCAGAGTCTATTAAGAGTTTCACGGGAACATCAAGTTTGGCCAGCTCATTAGACAATCTCAGCCCTGTTCGATCTGGTCTTCCCTCTGGATTATTCAACAAGAAAACACAGGTCAAATAAAGGCCAACCAAGAAGAAATAAAAAGTTTCACTATCTTCAATTAATCCAACAAATATATATTTGCAGCGGAACAGATTGGCAGTAGACCGGCTTCAGAGTACCCGACAATTCACGGTAGGTGAAAATACAAAAATCATATAACATCATCCCTGAACATAATGCCAGTATAAGGTCCAATGGTGATCTGTTTAGATCCTGCCATCCTGGGCCAGAACCAAATATTTTATTATGATCAAACACCTATACTTGTGCGGTTACAAGAGTCATTATCAACCTACGATGATACTTCAGGGAATGGGGTGAAACAACGGAGTTAAGCAGACAGACGAGTGACGATTTATGGCAAAGCTTGGCTCACAATATATATATCAGTAAGAAGATATGATGTAGATTGCATAACATAATGAATCAGGAAGAAATCAGCATAGGGGATTTGACCAAACTGTGTAGAGGTCTAGAAACAAACCTGTACATAGAACTCGAAAAAGCTTCCTATTTTGTGCTGCTGTCTTCAGAACTTCCAATACCACTCGAGAAAAGCCATGCACCAAAATGGTACAGCCATCAAAAATGAAATCTTGACTGAGCATTGCAATAATTTTGCGTGCCTGCAACATCAGAAACTCATTCCACATGCTAAAAAGAATTGGAATTGGGACACAATTACTAAATTAACATCAGTGTCAAACATATCACTACAAGCCCATACTGAAAATCCATACCTTGTGAGATATCTCGCCAAACTTCTCTGAACGTTCAATAAGACGAGACTTTGCAGAATTGAAGTCCTCGTATTCCAAAGCGGAAGTTCGTGTAACATAGCGCATAAAAAGGTCACAACCAGCCGTCAAAGAGATGGAGGTTGTGTCCCATGACTAGATAAAACACAGAGAATTAGTAAGCTTTCAAAATCTTCAAAAAATAAAGGGTGAATGGAGTAACTCATGCAATTGATTGGTAAGGCAGTTTCCGATACACAGCGTGTGGTATTAACGAATAGATAACAGTCTGACCAAAAATAAAAAAAAAGAATAGATAACTGTGGAACGAGTGACCCCTACATAAAGGGCAAAAGGATGCACTTCGTGTATTCGGAGAAAAATGATAAAAGTGTGTCCATTGCACCTAGATTCATTACTTTATTTTTGTCACAACTCCTAGAGACCAAATCTTTGTAGACAAAAATCCAATCAAGTATTTTATGTCCATGCTAATGATCAAAATATAACTATATGTATGGACAAACAAAGCTCCTGCATGGAGGGGTCTGGTAAGGTACCCCTGTTTCCAGAGAGGTAGTTTCCAACAATGATCAAAATATAACTCAAGCAAGAAAATCACAAAGTGAGATCAGAGTAAAGGAAGCCCAAGTTCATAAAAACAAGCAGCAAAGTTGACCACTAATCCCGAACCTTCAACTAAGTCTCACGACTCTCTTCGTTTCATGGAGAACTCTCTAAGTAGGAGGAAACTAACTTTACGAAGACTTGCATATTATTTAACTCCATCTTAAAACTCACAAACAATACTATCAGTTAGTGACTGCATACTCTCATTCCATGCACTTCATATAAAACGGCTCAGAAAGTGACTTGATATCCCACAAGTGACCCATTGTAAGTTCAAGTAGTAATATTGGCTAACCAATCCACCCCATCAACTCATTGGGAATGAAATAACTACTTCATCAACAATTATAATAGCAAATTGCCAATATTTTGGTAATAATAAGGGATTCAAATTCGGCAAACAAAATAGTTTGGATGCAGCCTCTTTCGACATTCCCGCCAGTCACTCCATTGGTGATTATATCATTCCTTTAGGGAATTAAATTTAAGAGGATGTTCCCACAAGTGTATCTAATACCATTCATTCCCCTTACAGAATACGGGATTTACTACAGTGATCTCCTTGCACTAGGGGATCACCGTTCATCCCAACTACTGATTTAGGAGGTCTTGTGTGGGCAATTCCTATACTTAAACCTCTATTTTTCAGAGGTGGGGAATAGATGAACTGGTTTGAAGCATAAACCAAGCTAAGATCCTCCCAATTCTCATAAAAAAAAACATATATATATATATATGTATATATATATACTTGAAAAAAAATTACGGAATAAAACAAGGAAACAAAGAAGAAACCCCATACTTTGAGAGAATCAGAGGCCTTCTTTAGCTCAATCTCGAGCTCCATCATGGTGGTCGCCTCGCTGGCCCTAATCACTGCCGCGAGCGCCCTAATCGCCGCCACGGCCTCCGCCAGATCGGGCTGCTGCCGCCAGCTATTAAACTCATCAATCACACTGAACGGCTCTCCCCCGCCCTTCACCGGCGATATATCCGACGAAACAACGGCGGCCTGAGCCTGGGCGAGCCAGTCGGTGGTGACCACGGCGTGGTGGGCGGCGCGGGTCTGGTAGTAGGCGGAGATTTTAGAAGGGTTAGGGTTTTGGAAGGCGGTGTCGGCCATGGTGGAGGGGGGAGAGAGGCGACGGCTCTCGGCGGTGTCGTCGTCGTCGCCGCCGCGTAGGTGGTGTTGTTTGTCGAGTATGAAGGAGGCTGATTTGTACCACATCTATACGTATAGAGAGAGAAAGTGATGTCGCCGGCGGGAGGGGATTATATTGATAGATTCCTGTGGGTTTTTTAAATTACGGATGATAATCATACGCTGTAGCTAGCATTCGGAATTCCCCGATAAAAAAAAAAATAAGAACCTTGAATCAAAATTATCTGACCGGAAATTCCTTATCCCGAATTAGTAACAAAAAAAACTTGAATACAAACCGAATCCGAATTAAACAAAAATTTGAATCCAAATTATTTGAATCGAACCCGAATTATATACATAAAATGACGTCGTTTCTTACATATATAAAATATAAAATGACGTTATTTTATTATTCGGATAATTATCTGAATTACCTGAACCCGAACCCGAATTATCCGAATTTTTGAGAAAAATAATCTGAATCCAAATTTCGAATAATTCTGGTTGGTTGTCTGAATTTTGCTCTCCCCTAATTGCTACTTCCACTCAATTTATGTGGTAAATCAGGTATTATTAATATATATCAATTTAATTTTTATTGAAATTTTTTTAATATATGTAGTTTAAAATTTTCAATTTATTTGAACAAAAATATCAAATAAGCTTTGATTGTAAGATGAGAAGTCAAGGTTGCTCAACTTTAAAACAAAAAAATTGAAAAACATGGTATTTATAAATTACAACCAAACAAATCTTTTATTTTAAAGATTGCAAAGATTTATCCAACCAATGAGAACGTTAGAGCATTGTCGTCCTCTTTCTCATTTTATTATATACTTCATTTTTTAGAAACTCAATATTTTTATCAGAAATTTATATTTTAGAAATTATTTACATTAGTTTTTTAAAACATTTATTGAGAATTGCTATACTAATTATATATCACATAATAAAAATTTACCCACACCACTGTTTAGAAACTCATTTTCCTAAATCTTAACTATAATTTTATAATTTTTGTGAAAAACAGTTAATTTTTTATTTTATAAATTGTGAATAGTAATGGACGAGCCTACACCATTTATTCTAAAAAAATTATTGAGAATTACTAAAATGATTATACATCATATAATAAAAAATTGCCCACACCATTGTTTAGAAACTCATTTACGATGATATAGTTTTAGTTGATGATAATTGAGAAGGTATAAATGAAAAACTAGAATTACGAAGACACGCCTTAGAATCACATGGTTTTAGGTTGCCAAGGTAAAAAAAAAATGGAATATATAGAGTGCAATTTCAATGAACAACGTGTGGTGGATCCAATTATAGTTAAATTAGGTGGAAATGTGAATAGCACGTACTAATCATATTTGTTATCTATTATCCATTTTGCAAAACAATGGTAGGATGCAAAGATATGTCGATCATAGAATACAAACATGATAAAGTGGATGAGTACTTCCGGAATTTTATGTGATCGCATTATATCTTTATGATTGAAATGAAAGTTTTATATGACTGTGGTAAGACCAATTTTTATTGTGGGAAACTGAGCGTTTGACTATTAGAAAATAAGATAAAAATAAGATGAGTGTAACGAAAATGCGTATATTGAGATAGATGTGCTTAAATATTAAGAAAGATAAATTTACGAGTGAAGAGATCCTATAAAGGTTAAAAGTAACTTTTATTGAGGATAATATGAGAGGGAGTCATTTAAGATGATTTAGTTATATAAGGGGCATCTATTAATGCACTAGTTAGAAAGCGTGCAAATATTGATGTATAAATAATGAGAAGAGGTAAATATAGATCTTCACTGCATTGATGAAAATGATAGAGAATGGTATACATATAGTAGAAATAGAGCAATAAGTTATCTTGGGTATAAATAAGTAGTGTCTACAAATTTTTGATAATAATAAAACTTAGCAGTTTAATATAGTTCAATTCAGTTGATCCCAATTTATTGAAATTTTAAGGCTTAGGTATGATGGTAATAAATTGTGAATAGTAAATTTTCTCTTTGAGAAATTTATTGTAATATTTTTGAAATTTTTACTAAAGATATATAAAATAAAATAGATAGACTGAGACGGTACATTTCTCATTCAATGAAAAATCAAAAGAGAGAATAAATATATTTAGAAAGACTGTTGTGAATACCATTACTAGATACATGCATAATACACCAATTGAATACAAATTATGATTAATATGGTTCTAAGCGCTAAAAAATAAATTTTACTGTTAAAGGCACAAATAATGACCAAAAATAAGATAGGAATGATGATAAAAGCTCAAACTATTAACGAATTAAATTTATTATTTTAGAGTTAGACAACTATCACTGAAATCACATAAAAAAATGAAACAAAAAATGTTGGCGACAAGAAAGACATCCACTTGCCTTTTCTCTTGTAAAACCGACATTGGGGGATCAAATTGGCATGTCGTCATGGTTAACTACGAGAATTATAAAACTTTGTATCGTTGATATGCCAGCGTATCTCAAAATTTTTAAAAAATCGTACAGTGAAGAGCTATCGGAATTATTATTATACCTTCCCGTAATAACTATTGCACAAAAGAATAAGGATAGAATGGTCTACCTCAACATACCAAACCAAGGCTAGGGTGTCATTCACCTCTCGTCGCTCCAAATTACCCATTGAATGGACAAACATATACCTATGCAAGTACAATTCAGACTCTACGAGAACAAATGCTGTAGTTAGTTGGTCCATTTCATAGGGACCATTTTTATATTGTACTCAATCAATAATAACTGTTTGTAACAGATTAATACTTAATGATCAGGATCTTATTAAGGGCGCGAATTCAATAAGCGCGACCACAAACAAGCTATAAAAGCGCCAAACGAGTAACGAACTAATCAGTCCGGTTCAAGATGGCAACTAATGATCGCAGCAATGGAAAAATAAGAAAAAAACAATAGTTACAGGAAACAGTAAAGGAAAGGCATACGCCTAATTATTCTCTTATAAAAACACATGGGAGATCAAATTGGCCTCTCGTGGTGGTCGACAGTAAAATTTTCGATATACCCTTTTTCGATTTGTGATTATCTCCTAATATTATTAAAAATACGCGAAATCCATGAGTAATATAAACGTATATGTCCCAAATATATAGCCGCAAAATCAATTTGATTACCCTTACCTGTTTTTTTTTTTGGGACACAAATACATTTTTTTCACCCGTTATCGTTACAAAAGTTGAAAATAAAAATATTAAATTATTTCCTAATCTTGAACATGAAAGTCCTCTCAATGTAAAAGTTACTGTAATTTCAGGATAAATTATTATAAATTAAAAATAAATTACTAAATAACTATAGAATTATTTTATTTTATTTTATTTTTTGAAATATGTGGTTTCCGTCAGTTTGCGTCGTTCGATTAATCCACATGCTCTAGTGCGTTGCACCTATGATAATTCTCAACACGAATCAGGATTAAACCTAGTAAGCCAGGGGTATGACCAAAAATGTGATACATGTGAATCGAACTATCCATATCATTTGAAATTATAAGTAACGAATATCCTACAAACAAAACCAATAGGCCGCCGTAAACAAAAGATAAATAACTCACGTATTTCCCTGCAACATAGACATGGGCCCATAAAACAATTCACCCTTAGTCAACGCACCGTCTCATTATAAATAAGCATCACAGTTGTCTGTAATGTTTTATTTTATCCCCCCATCTCTCTCGTCAACAAAAACAAAATCTCTCTCTCTCTCTCTCTCTCTCGCTCTGCAAGAGGAATTTAAGCTGCACACCGAAAGTGAACAATTTTCAAAACCGAAAAAAAACACGTCATTCCCGTTTTCTTACTCATTTTCCGATCGTTTAACCGCCAACACACAAATGCACGTTCATAGATACAGGTACGTATATATCCTCATCAATGTATACACACATACACACACACACACACACACACATATATATATATATATATTACGATTCATTAAAATAACCTCCTCGATCATATCAATGCGCTTGTCCTGTGTTTTTTAATATGATTTTTCTTTTAATTGATTGATTACTTGCGTTGCTCGTTCAATTATTGCAATTTTTTTATTAGGTCGTCAATCATTTGAATTAATTGTTTATTCTCTCATCTTTTTGTCGGTTATTTTTTTTTCTTTTTTCTTTTTTCGTCTCATTCACTAGTCAAGATGAATAAGATATCATCACATTGCGTGGAATATGGAGTTTTTTATTGTATGATTATCATTTCCGTGTTAGATTCGAGGACAGATTGATTATGTCTGTCAAGATTGTCAAGAAAACCACAAGAACTATATATATATATATATATATATACATTTAATTTGTAGCTTAAATGAGGTCAGAGCACAATATTTAACATTTTGTATATCTTTGTGCAACTTCAATTTGAAACTTTCAGGAGTTGGATTAGCTCGTGGAGTAAAGATTTCAACAGCTGCTGATATTTGTCTTGGGTATATTAAAAAAATATATATGCATTAAAACAAAATTTATTTGTCTTGGGTGGAGTTTGAAACTGAGAAGCATAGTGTTTGATCAAATACACGTACTCCTGGTTTTTGAGTCGTGCATTTTTGTATCGTACGGAGATTATTTTGTCCCAACCTTTTATATGCGTTTTTGTGTTTGGTGCGGGTTTATGAGTTCACGCGAATGAGGATGTTAGGATTAGTTGGCTGATAGCATTGTTGATAAATGGATATTTTTAGCTTATTGAAATCATGGATTCCTTGGCGATCAGAGCCTGCTAATTTGTCGAGGAGTTTTTGGATGCCCGATCACAGCTGCTTGGTGTGTTACGACTGCGACTCTCAGTTCACACTTTTTAACCGTAAGCACCATTGCCGAAACTGTGGGCGTGTTTTTTGCAACAAGTGTTGTCAGAACTGGGTTCCTACATTTGCTGATGAGCGAACCGCTGACTGGGAAGTTCGGGAGAAGATCAGGGTCTGTAATTTCTGCCTTAAGCAATGGGAGCAGCGATTAGCTACTGAAGATAACGAGAACAATGACAGTCTCAACTCCCCTTCTTCAGCTTCCGCGAGAAGTAGTCTTGTCAGCACCAATTCGGCTGCTACTGCTGAAAGTTTCTGCAGTACATTTGCATCTATGCTTCATTCGGAGGAGTCGTACTTGTACCAACAAGACCACCCTTCCTTTCATAGCACTCATCAGTCACCAGAAATGGAGAAAAATGCAAATACATTTGGTGTAAAAGCACCAGAAAGGAACAAGGATCACGTCGCAGACGAGGGAAACCGATCAGCACAAGAAGATGGGTATGGCACAAAATGTGGTTTTCACTTTCCTCTTATGGCTTTCAATCCCTACAATTGTCGTTTGATTTTTCAACCTTCGTTTGAATTAGCCAAAAAAGATAAATTTCCGAATTTGATAATCTCTTGGGACAGTTTAATCACATTTAAATGCATCACCTTATTTAGTTCTTGCTATTTTTACCGTCTTCATTTGATTATGGTTGTCTAACATTTAAATGAAATAGTTTTGCGAGTTGTGCATGACTGCATAGTTCAAATTGCGGATGGATGTCTATGAGTTGCTAGTCTCATGCATTAATTACTTTTAAAGCACTATAGAGTGATATCCTAGACATTTTATTATATTTTATTTAATCTTGTCAGAATGTATAAACTTTGTTTTTTTAAATTATTGGTCTCCTAAAAATGCTTGAAGTTATATTCATGTGATTGTGACTTCAGGAGTGATGATGAGGGAGATGACGAGGATGATGATTCCCAGTTTGAGCGGAACACAAGTGACTATTGTGAGGCTGATATGTATTACACTCAGAATGAATTTTACGGGATCGACACGGACTATAAAATGTGCAATGTTCATTGTGATGGAGGAAATGGTGACGATATCTTTGATTCAGGAGGTTCAGGAATTTCTAATCAGATTGCAGAAAAAGAACATGATATTGGCATTGAAAGTGATGCCCCTTTCTCCTCTGCTCCTGCGGAGGAAGATGTTGAACCTGTGGATTTTGAGAACAATGGGCTTCTCTGGCTCCCTCCTGAACCTGAAGATGAGGAAGATGAAAATGATGCCCTTTTACCTGACGATGTTGATGACATTGCTGATGATGAGTTGAATAGAACAGGAGAGTGGGGGAATTCTTCATTTTCAAGTAGTTTTGGAAGTGGGGAGCATCAAAGGAAAGAGAGGTCAAATGGCGAGCACGAGAATGCAGTGAGGAATGTCGTCGACGGGCATTTTAAGTCCTTGATAGCTCAGCTATTGCAGGTTGAGAACCTTCCTTTGGGAGAGGAAGAGAATCAACAAGGTTGGTTATATATAATTACTTCTTTGTCGTGGGAGGCTGCCACATTGTTGAAGCCAGACATGAGCACAGGAGGTGGAATGGATCCAGGAGGGTATGTGAAAGTCAAGTGTATTGCTACTGGATATCCTTCTCAGAGGTGAAGTGCTGTTATTATCTGCTACATGCAAGACTCAACTGCTAATTACTTATTATATTGTAGTTAAAATAGAAAATTTTCTTTTGTTTTGTATTTTATTTCATGAAAAGTCTTGTTTGGTTTTAGCTCCGAGCTTCCACGTAGGTCTCATAGCCTGTGCTTTAGATGGGGACAGAACCCAAACCAAAACTTCCCAAATTTCAATCCTCTTATATGTTGTTCTTTATCTTCTGCAGTACGGTGGTTAGAGGAGTTGTTAGCAAGAAGAATGTGGCCCATCGGCGTATGAAGTCAAAAATGGAGAAACCTCGTCTGTTGATCCTTGGAGGTGCTCTTGAGTATCAGAGGGTCTCAAACCTCTTGTCAAGTTTCGATACTCTGCTGCAGCAGGTGTGGATGGTTAAATACTTTCTTCTTTCTCCCTTTCCTCTTGAATCTTTTGTTTTTGCTATGTTTATGTTGTGATTCCGAGACCTGATGTGTCATTTACTTATTTCATACTTATAGAAAGCACACTGTTTTTTTGGGTTGGATTCCCTCATACAGGAAATGGATCATCTAAAGATGGCCGTTGCAAAGATAGACGCTCACCAACCCGATGTTCTGCTAGTAGAGAAATCAGTTTCTCGCTATGCGCAGGATTACCTGCTCGAAAGAGAGATATCACTTGTTCTCAATATTAAGAGACCACTTTTAGAGCGCATAGCCCGTTGCACTGGTGCTGAGATTGTCCCTTCGGTTGACCATCTATTATCCCCAAAGCTCGGACACTGTGACTTTTTTCATGTGGAGAGATTTTCAGAAGAGAATGGAATTGCTGGACAACGCGGAAGAAAGTTGGTCAAGACATTGATGTATTTTGAAGGGTGTCCAGAACCTCTAGGATACACTGTAAGCCTTATTTCATTATCATTTTGAATTTGAATAAGGCAGCAGATTCACTTGTCAGATAGCTTGATATGATTTTTATTTTTGCGATAATGTTGACTGTCTTAGGGAAAATCGGCTCGACATATAACATAGAAACTTATACAGCTCTCTTATTTCCAGATCTTACTCAGAGGTGCAAGCATTGATGAGTTGAAGAAAGTGAAGCATGTTGTCCAATATGGAGTCTTCGCAGCTTATCACTTGGCTCTGGAAACATCTTTTCTTGCCGATGAAGGAGCCTCTTTACCAGAACTACCATTTAACACTCCCATTACTGTCACACTTCCAGATAAACCATCGTGTATTGTCATATCTACAGTACCTGATGTTACTGTCCCTGCCTGTGAAAAAACCCCAGGGTACCAACCCTTTGTGGAGCCACAGAGGTCCAAAAGCGTCCCCATAACAGATATGGTATCCTTGTTCCCAGGCCTATCTTCGTATCATGCCTTTGTGGACAAAAGTAAAATGCCTTCTAAAGATTCATCGGAGGAAATATCTAATGACACCTATGCTGCCCAAGATGTCACTGGTAATCGACTAATTGATGGAGTTAACAATGCACATGACTACACCAGCACTGAAAAAACCCGTCAAGAGGAGTTGGAACCAGCTTCACTTAAGGAAGATTTTCCTCCATCACCTTCTGATCATCAAAGCATCTTGGTTACCCTATCATCTCGTTGTGTGTGGAAGGGGACTGTCTGTGAAAGATCGCATCTCTTTCGTATCAAATATTATGGCAACTTTGATAAACCTTTGGGGCGCTTCTTACGTGATCATCTCTTTGATCAGGTCTCTTTCTTTCTCCCTCTCTCTCTCTCTATATATATGTTTCCCACTCACACACATTCACACTCGCAAACCATTTCATCAACTTCCTCAGAAACTTATCTTTAGAAAATGACTAAAAAGTGTATAATGGCAGGGTTATCAGTGTCGATCATGTGATATGCCAGCAGAAGCACATGTTCAATGTTACACTCATCGACAAGGCACCCTAACAGTTTCGGTGAAGAGATTGCCAGAGTTTCTTTTACCAGGTGAAATGGAAGGAAAGATATGGATGTGGCACAGGTGCTTGAGGTGTCCAAAAGTTAATGGCTTTCCTCCAGCAACTCGAAGAATTGTGATGTCTGATGCTGCTTGGGGCTTATCCTTCGGGAAGTTTCTGGAGCTCAGCTTTTCAAACCATGCAGCTGCTAGCAGAGTGGCAAGCTGTGGCCACTCCTTGCACAGAGATTGTCTGCGATTCTATGGGTAATCTTTTAAAGAAAATTAATGTATATGCTTCATTTAAAGGTAGAATAGACATTTTTGTTGCTTGTATTTCTGTGCTGGCAAGTGTCATACATTATCTTAGCTGGTTGGAGTCTTGAGAATCCAATATGGGTACTTCACTATTTTTTCAAAGAGCAAGGTACCATAAAACTTCTGAGTTGCTAATAGTTCTTCATTGACTTAGGCTATGGCTTCTGTCTTATCATGTTTGTACAGTTTTTGTTTGCTCACATTGCGTGTAACTCTGTGGGTTAACACTTGTTACACGTGCAGATTCGGGAAAATGGTAGCTTGCTTTCGTTATGCATCAATCAATGTTCACTCCATCTACCTTCCACCGTCAAAGCTTGATTTCAATTATGATAATCAAGATTGGATACAACATGAAATGAGTGAGGTGAGGGTAGCAGTATAATGTTCTATTTCAGTAACTTCAGGCCTTTCTGCATTTTGTTAGCTAACCATCTGAATTAAGCAGGTAGTTGACAGAGCTGAGCTATTATTTGCTGAAGTACTCAATGCTCTCGGCCAGATGGATGAGAAGATGCTTGAAAGTGGTGCTAAAGTATCCAGATCACGACAGCAAATTGCTGAATTGGAAGTCATGCTTCAGAAAGAGAAGGCAGAATTTGAGGTGAGGCCTTCTATGTGGAGCATTATTTTTGTCTGAAAGTTACCTGAAAGCTTTCATGCAAGATTTCTCAGAAGTCCCATCGTTTTTGAGTCTGAAAGTAGAAAGTGAAAACAAGAATGAAAACAGCAAAGTTTCTGGAAGCTCAACCAATTAATCCTTGCAGTTCGAAATTTGTGCTTTGTTCATACTGATTCTGATGGATTTCTTGACCATGTTGTAGGAATCGCTGCTGAAAATCTTGAATGGTGAAGTGAAAAAGGATCACCCTATCATTGATATCTTTGAGATCAATCGATTGAGAAGACAGTTACTCTTCCAATCTTACATCTGGGACCAACGCCTGATCAATGCCACCAGATTGGGTACCGAGGCTCAGGGTGACCATACCAAATTAGTGCAAGTTGATAAACCATCTGGTCATGCAAACCTCATTGAAATGAATGAGCCAGCCAAGCCAAGCAAGCTGGAGACTGATTGTGTGAATGATGGCCATGATTGTGGATGGGAAATTGATATAAATGCTAATCAGCTGCTGGTAACTCATGAAAGAATAGGTCTGCGAATTGATCCAGAACATGGAGAAGATGGGCAAGATAAACACGTGGATGGTAAGAACCACAATGTGGAGTTTGGACAAGCTAGTTTTTCTGACACCTTTGAGGCAGCATGGACGGGTGGAAGTCGATCAGTGATTGCAGTACCAAAGACTGAATTATGTGCACTTTCTGAATCAACTGCTAAGGAGTCTTCAACTGAAGTTGTACAGGTGGAAAAATTAGGGTTTGAAGACCATGGAGATGACAAGAAAGGATCTGCTCATATAGAAGATTCTGGAAGGTGGTCAGGAAAGCCGTTGACAAGTTTCCATATGTCATTGAACATAAACATTTTGGGAGGTACTCAGAAACTTGATATGTTTGAGTACAATCCTGTTTACATGTCATCATTTTGGGGGTTGGAACTTCATGGTGGGGCTAGGTTGCTTCTGCCTGTTGGTATCAATGACACAGTTATACCAATTTATGATGATGAGGCAACCAGCATAATATCTTATGCCCTATTGTCACCCGATTATAGTTCCCAGTTTTCTGAGCATGAAAAGCTAAAGGACAAGGGGGAGCCTGCAGTTCTACTGCAGTCTGTTGATTCATTAACATTTCAATCTCTATACTTGTGTGACAAAATGGCCTTGGAATCTTATAGAAGTCCTGGGTCTTTGGATGACAGCATATTATCTATGTCTGGGTCTCAAAGCTCCATGGCTTTTGACCTGAACTCAAACACAAAGACTTTGCATGCTAAAGTCTTGTTTTCTGATAATGGCCCCCTTGGTAAGGTGAACTATTCTGTTACTTGTTATTTTGCACAGCAATTTGAAGCTTTGAGGAGAATTTGCTGCCCATCAGAGATGGATTTTGTAAGGTCTCTCAGTCGCTGTAAGAAGTGGGGAGCTCAAGGTGGCAAGAGTAATGTCTTCTTTGCTAAGACCTTGGATGATCGTTTTATCATCAAACAGGTTACGAAAACAGAGCTCGAATCATTCATAAAGTTTGCTCCCAGCTATTTCGAGTATTTAACTCATTCCATCAGCACAAAAAGCCCAACTTGTTTAGCAAAGATTCTCGGAATCTACCAGGTATCTTTTCCAGAAATGCTAATGTGGTGCCTAAATAAAAATTCAGAATTTTCTTTTACCGTAATACGTTTATCGTGCCAGTTGAATTTTTTTTGCATGAATGTGGATCCAAAGTTACTCCCTTTATCATGAACCTATGTTTCTTAATTTATTGTTCTTGTCATAGTGTGAAACAGTTAGCTGTCTTGCTCCCTATATATTTTTCTTTATATAATTTCATCCCTATCTCGGTTTTCAGGTTACATCCAAGCATCTGAAAGGAGGAAAGGAATGGAAAATGGATGTTCTGGTTATAGAAAATCTTATGTTTGGGCGGAAACTAACGCGACTCTATGATCTCAAAGGATCTTCCAGATCACGATATAATCCAGACTCGAGTGGAAAAAATAAAGTTCTGTTAGATCAGAACTTAATCGAATCTATGCCAACTTGTCCAATATTTGTAGGAAGCAAGGCAAAGCGGCTGTTAGAAAGAGCCGTCTGGAATGATACTGGTTTTCTTGCTGTAAGTTTTTCAACATTGCCTATTATGTTGTTTCTATAGGTTTACTTGTATTATCTGAGAGGCTTTGCTCTTGGTTACTCGACGAAGAAGTCTCTATGTTCAACTTTATATACTATCTGCAATTCTGGACGTGACTTTTTTTTATATAGAAAAAAAGTGTTCATTTTTAAGAGAAATCGTCATATATCTGATATGGTTAATGTTTTTTCAAGGCTTTGGTTATTTCTGAATATTGTCTCGTAAAATGTTTGCCCTTCGTCATTCAGTGTTACAGCATTTCTTGTTGACGTTGTTAAATTGAAAAGATAATCAATGCTTGATTTAGCATAAATACTGATATCTGCATTTTTATTATGGATGCAGTCGATTGATGTTATGGATTACTCCTTGCTGGTTGGGGTGGATGAAGAGAAACATGAGCTCGTTCTTGGGATTATCGATTTTATGAGGCAGTATACTTGGGATAAACATCTTGAAACTTGGGTGAAGACCTCGGGTATACTTGGTGGGCCCAAAAATGTATCTCCAACAGTAATTTCTCCCAAACAGTACAAGAAAAGGTTCAGAAAAGCTATGACAACATATTTTCTGATGGTTCCGGATCAGTGGTCTCCTCCAACCATAGCTTCAAGTAAGTCTCAGACCTATATTTGTGAGGAGAACAATCGAGGTGGAGCATCGGTTGCATGATGCTACAAGACCTTGCCTTTGCAAATGCAGGAGTAGGGAGTTTTTTTTCTTTTTTTTTCCCGGCGGTTGAAAGTTAGGTTGATTTTGGGTCCTTAAATCTTCTTAGATGATAAATTTTGGGTTTCAGATCCATTTGATTGACCATATGATTGTTCAAAAGATGCAGAACAAGGCTTTTACTATCAATGATACCTTTTTTTTTTTGGGGGGGTGGGGGCGGTGATTGTTGTTGTGATCATCAATATGTATTACAAATACAAATCTTTTGATTTGTTAAAATCATTTTGAAAAGATCGAACGAGGAATTTTAGCTTTCATGTCTGAATAAGTTTTCTGCTTCTGATAATCTAATGAATATTGGTGGACAAACTTTGGCAATCGAAAACAAACGATAAATCATATGCTTAAGATTTCTTCACTGTGGAATATTGAAAAGGGTCAAATTTATACATTTGTTGTGTGTTTCAAACACATGATCAGATTATCTTAGAAGTCTTTATCTAAACATTACAGGCATGTGCCCTTAATAGGTGCCATACAAGTAAAATGTGTTTACTTTTGCTATGTATAGATTCATTAGACACGATCCTTTCTGTTCTTTCATACACTGTTCTTTCCTTCCATCTTTATGAATGTTGCGTACAATACAGAAAAGTTGTGCAAGAAAGCCCTTTGTTCTCTCCCACTCGCCATAACCCGTCATCACATTCCCCTATTGACAAATTGTGGCCAGTTTCTCTTGAGAAGATCAACGATCTCATCATCCCTGCACTCCAAAACACATTGCAAAAGAATATCATAAGTATCGGATAAAGTGATTGTTTGTGTTGTGTATATGGATATGGACGGCCCAATACATAAAGCTTACGCATTGCAGGGTCTGACAGGGTTTAATGTACACAGATTATCAAAGAAGCTGTAATACTAGAAAATTAACGAAAAAAGAAAATATCATAACGATTTAGTAAATGATCACTGGAATAGAGATCTTTTGTTGGTTAATTGGAAAGAGACCGTTATATGCACTAAAACATTGTTGTGATGACATCTTTTATATATTGTTGCCTTCAAGTGAATGAATAGCCTTTGCTGGTAAGTATGATTTCCATTTCGGTTGTAAATGTAACCAACCCACTATAAGATATCGCATAAAGAAATAATAGAAAAAGAACTCCAGTATGAGGATTTTCATACCACCACAGATAAACACCAGAATATACCTCGGATGATGGGTGATGGTCGGAAGCGCTTTGTGAAAACGAGGGCCTTCATCGTACCCTTCACATGTTATCTCTCCATTTTCATCTCGGTAACAAACTATGCCTCGGGATTCATCTTCAAAGATCTACAACCAATCAAGCTTTAGACGAACAGTCTTCATGCTTATTTGATCTCTTATATTGCTTAAAAACTAAATCGTACATAAAAAAAATAAGGAGTTGAATTCGAAATAAACGGATGAACATTCAAGAAAACATGGAACATGTATTTGTTCAAGCCCTTGAAGTTCAAAATTTCAACCATTGCAATCCCGATATGGTAATTTCTAACACGTACATCCCTCCGTCGGAGAGCCGTAGAGCAACACAAATAATTTTAGCGAACGCTAATTGCTTGTAGACTTGTTATGTTTCATAAATCAGATCATGTTTTGGATTGATTCTTTGCTCAAAGGTCAGGGCTAAGGATCAGAATACCAAAACAAGAAAATCTTTCTAGATAAAAGTCAATAACACCCCTAAAGCACAAGATTTAACACTTTAACCCCCCTCGATAAAAAGTTAGCGAAAAACGTAGCAGGATTGCATTTTTAGAACAAACCTTGCTCCTAGGGGATGATCTGATACGAAGAGGAGCCGTTTCTTGTACCGAGATTTGATTCATCACAGCCCTCGCCACCTTAGCAACATGCTGCTTCTTGATTAGCAAAGGTTTTGGAATTGGAAAATGAGGTGAAACATAGCATATTACAGCCATTAATGGTGACTTGGAGAGAAAAATAAGTTATGAACAAGGTGAATAGTATTCCTTTTAATCACTATGTTTATTTATTTGGTGGGGGATCATATGATAGGATTGGTAGATTATATTAGTCAATTATATGGTCATGAGTGCCTTGTCTTGTGAGTTCTATAGGTATAAATAATCATATCTATATAGGAGGTTGCCTTGTCATGGAGCATTATTTATGCAAGATGACAATCAAACAATCAAACTTCTAAGTTGTCATCAAGAAACTCTCATACGAAAATGCTATCATTTAGGGTTGGTTTGGTTGTAATTTTTAAATAAATAAGTCAATTATTTCTATCTTTAAAAAAAATTGAATATATTCAGTTTAAAACTTATAGCTTATTTAGGTCAAAATAACAAACAAGTCAAATGTTATCAATGTTTTAAGCAAAAAAATGATAAATTGGAGCTTATTAGCTAAACTTTTTAGATGTGAGTTGCGAAAAGGCCTTTGTATTTACTTTTTAAAAACCAAAATAAAAGTTGTTATGAATTATTGATTTGGCATTTACTGTGACTGATGTAAGTATAGAGTTCAATCATTCAATAAATATTATGTGTTGATGTAAGCATGACCACCATAAAATTATTACTCCTCATTGTTGCCTATAAATAGGCTAAAGAGACATAGAAAAGGTGCACACTGTTATAATTATGTCAGAAAGCAAATATAATACTCTGCAAGAAATTAAAATAAGAGATCAAAATTTACGTGGTTCAGCCTCAAGTTAAAACAAGTTTAACTTTGGCCTAATACCGGTGTATTTTTTCATATATAGAAAGAGAGAGATTACAATATGATGCAACATTTAAAATAAAGTTGGAAATATGGATCAAGCTGGATCTATTTCTACTTTTATTTTCTCTCTTTCCTGATCCCTCTATGCATTTTCTTTCTGCGCCTGAGCGCTTTCCTTTTTGTTTGTTTTGCCCTTCCGAGCGTCTTTTTTTTTCTCCTTCTTATGCGCCTTTTATAGAGCAATTTATGAGTTTATAAGTCAATGTGTTGGGCAGTGCTTGTACAATGCATAGTATTTGCATTTAATGATTGAATTTCATACTTATATCAGTCACATTAAAACGTTACATCAATAATATTTATGTTCCATGAGTTTACAAAAACATGTTACATAAAGTTTCTCTTAATCATTATGTATATGTATCATTACAGCAACAAAAACAACCAAAACATGCCTTAATCCATAGAATTTGGAATCGTTTCATTAACCATACTTTTAAATGCTTTACACACTATATAATTTTTAAGTAAAATTTTGATAAATTAAAACTTAAAATTATAACAAAAAAGCTAATATTGGGGAGTGGACCCTTGAACTTATCCTATAATTATAGAATTTGGCATGCGTGATTCATCCGGTCGGTTGATTTGGCCACTGATTATATGTTTGATGGGTCCTATTAAACGTTAGACAATCAATCAAGCTTTGTATTTACTGACGCTCAACAAAGCGAGAACGAGAACAAAAGTATTGTAGCTATAGCTCAAAAAATAATGAGAGCGAAAGTAAGAATTGAAAACGAAAACCTCCCCATAAGAACAAACTTAGTGACTTATATTCACGATTTAGATTTACCTAGTATTAATATTTTGAGGGGATTAGTAATTAATTACACTAGCAGTCTCCATAGTTTCATCATAAATATATTTAGTCCCATAGTTTCGCTTGAAATACTAATAGTCTCTAAGGTTTGAACAAGAATCACACGTCATCCTTATCATTGACTCGAGATTAATCTAAATGATGAAGAACTTGTTGAGTGGCCAATATGTGATTTTACTTAGTTGTTTATTAGTCATTTTTGAGCATTTTAAGATTTTTAATATGAAAAAGAAAAACCATGGAAGCGACAAAAGTCAGGAAATATGTTACTTTCGTATACCATGTGGACTAAATACGTGTCCTTATCAAAATACGTAGACCATTTATGTTACGATCGAAACTACGGGGATCACATAGAATATAAGTTGAAACTATGGTCACCAATCGTGTAATTTTCCCTTTTTAGTTTTACGTACTCTCCAGCGTTAACCTTTTATTTAAAACAATATTTAAAAAAAAGTCAAATATAGAGCCACTAATGTGAACAATCAATTGACCATTAAATTTCATTTTCTAAATCGAGAATTTATAGTTTCTATTTTGGTAAGTTGTTATTGGAAGTATAAAAGTTACAAACAATTGTTTGGCTCGTATGGTATATAAGCTGCCAAACTTAACTATTTTGAGGAATTTGATTCACTTGTAGATGAAATATGAAAAAATAAAACAATAGCTAAACAAAAAATTGTTCGGTGTCCCTTTCTCTATTATTTCTTCAAGAAATGCTAGTCATACAAAATTATATGTATACTTGATACGACAAATCATACAAAATTATTATTATTTTTTTTTAAAATATGTGGTTTCCGTCGGCTTGCAGCGTTCGACTAGTCAACAGGGTCCAATACTTCGCATCCATGATAATTCCCAACACGGATCAGGATTCAACCTAGCAAGTTAGGAGGTGTGACCGCAAGTGCGGCACATATGAATCGAACTCCCCACCTCATGTATGAAGTCATAAGTACCGGTCATTCAATCACTAGACCGACCCCTTGGGTTGTAAAACTACCATTATTACATCTACTATAATTACATATTTTGTACATCGAAATAGAATACAACAGCCACCAACAAATGTTACTATCGAGCTTCATACATTCAATAAATGAATTTAGACCATATATTATTAAATTTTAAATTTTGCTTTTTGTTTGATAGACAAACCAAAAGCGAAGTTATCAAATTGGGCCTTAACCGAGTTTCCAAATTAGGGCCCTAAGTGTTCTTAATGGCCTTTAAGCAAAATGAAAGTTTGGTTTTTCACAAAGGCTCGACAATTGAGGCCCATTTATTTATGTAAGTATAATCTGGATCTAGTCAATTGAATTTTTCTTTGCTATAAAAGACAATCATGGTTTTCGCATTTGTATTTAATTTAACATTTAACATAAAAGTCTGATGTTACCACCCTATAAACAAAATTTTTTATATTTATATCACGAAAAGGGATATGTCAAACATATCTCATTATATAGACCTATACATATACATATATATAGCTAAAAAAGAACGAAAAAAATATTAACGCTCTCACTCTTCCACTCGAAATATGGTGCTCCAGTGTTGGTATAAGAATTGTTGGGGCCTATGGGATTGTCCAAAGAAAAGGTGGGCTCGACCAGTAACCGAGACATTACTGGGCTAAATTAAAATGTGTTGGGCAAATAGAGCGGCCTATAGTGGTCAGGTAAATTAAATAACCCGAACCGGAATCCACCCTTAAAAGCTGTACCAGTATGCAAGTAATGCATTCCACCATACTTGTCTTGTCCAGCAAGAAGGTTTGGTTCCCCAATCTCTCTCTCTCTCTCTCTATATATATATATATATATATATGTTTATATACATATTTGGATATGCCATAAGCAATTAAACTTCTCCACATTGAGGTTTTTGTTTACGCTTATAATTTTCGAATATGTGTGACTTTTTCTTAAACCCTTGATCTAAACTATTTAATTTCCACTTTACGATTTAGTATTCTCAATCGCAGGTTGTGTTGGCATTTCTTTGAATCGAATCAAAGATGTTTCTGACCAGGTCTGTTACTCTTGTCTGACTGTGAATCTAGGGTTTTGAAATCAATCATTTATCTGTTTATATTATATATGTGTGTGTGTGTGTGTGTGTTATGTGTATATGATTGTAAAGTGATTTGTGAGTCTGTTGAAATTTGGTTAATTTGTTGGTTGGTAGGACGGAGTACGATAGAGGGGTTAACACCTTCTCGCCCGAAGGTCGATTGTTTCAGGTTGAATATGCCATTGAAGCCATCAAGGTATGCTAATCGCTTTCCCGTCTCTCTTTCTGAATATGTATGTATTGTAGTTAGTAAATACTCGATCTATTGCCGTCTGTTTAATACTCCACACACATATACTTGGAAGGAAAAAAAAAGAAACTTTCTTTTCCGAATTGATATGCAACATAATGAAAAATACTTACTTTGACATATCTGGTGTAATTCACGTTTTTAGCCATTTTCTGTTTGTAGACTTTCGGAAAAATACTTTTGGATAAGAAAATATGCATTTACGGGAATCTTATTACATGAATTATATGCTATGCAATGGATTTTGGAACGTATTTTGAACCAAGAATCGTAGTAAACATAAAGGTTTACCCCATCGTTCCCTTGCCATCCCATATTTTACTGAGGATGATATGTATACATATGGTTACTTGTGGCTAAATTAGAGTACGTCTGTGCTTTTTGGTTACTGCAGCTGGGATCGACTGCAATTGGGTTGAAGACAAAGGAAGGGGTTGTGCTTGCTGTTGAGAAGCGCATTACTTCACCACTGCTGGTCTGTTACGCTGTCCCTTTGTTTTATGTTTTTTATTTTTTCCATTTTTTTACTTGTGCCCAAATTTGGGTTTTTTTTTTTTTTTTCTCTTTTTTGTTGGTGCTAATGGTCAGTAGAATTAGAGTAGCTGCAATATCCATTTATCTGACCCCAATTTATTGGGATTTAAGGCTTGGATGATGGCAATGATGATGATGTGTTTTGTTTTATTTTGCAAGGTTTTATTCTCAACTCCCATGTTAGTGTTGTTTGAAAGCTTTTTGTGTTCGATAAATTATGCGATTGAGGATTTCCTAAAAAATATGTTATACATGAGATATTGTTTTGATAATGTGAAAATATATAATTTACTCCATTGCCATTAGTTTGTTGATTGAAAGAGGCTGAATCTATCCCATGATCTTGCATTATGAGTTGTTTCTGCACTTTTGTGGTTTGCATTTCTGTGGAAACTAGTGACTGGGACTTATCGCTTGTCGGTGAACATGGTTCTAGATAATAAGATGCAGCAGCGGATGCTAATGACAATGGTTTAGTAAGACAGCTGCCTAATGTGTGGGGATTTTAGTTGCTACTGCTCAACTGTAGTTTTATTCCTGGCTATACGTTTAAATTTTTTTGGTCGACTAGTTGAGATCCTTAGCTTGGTATTTTTGGCAAGTGGAAAACTCTTTCTTTGGTTGGGATTATACAAAGTAGCGGAACCTCATCATTTTGTTTCTAATGCAGGAGCCAAGCAGCGTGGAGAAAATAATGGAAATTGATGATCATATTGGATGTGCAATGAGTGGGTTGATCGCTGATGCTCGCACCCTTGTCGAGCATGCACGAGTTGAAACACAAGTAAGCATTTTTGCTTTTTTATGCATTTTCATTTCATTTTCAATACCTTGGGGTTGATGGTTTCTTTTGTTGCTTTGAACAGAATCATAGGTTCTCGTATGGAGAGCCCATGACTGTTGAGTCTACAACTCAAGCTCTGTGTGACTTGGCCCTGCGATTTGGGGAAGGGGATGAAGAGTCTATGGTCAGCATCCATTTAATATGTGATAATGATAGTTTCTTTTCTTGTTTGTCATGTGGAGCCAAATGTTGATTTCTTTACCTGTTCTTTCTCTGTTAATTGAATTCAATCATGTGTTAATCTAGACTTTAGATATATCTCTGTTGTCTATCTTTCGAAAAATATATGTATTTCTGTTCAATTGACTTGGAACTCTAGTAAAAATTGTCCCATCTTTTGATTGACTGGATTAGTGACACGTGAATGATACCTACAAAGAGTTTAGGGTGGAATTTTTGAAATGGGTGCAAATATGCAATATCTTTGTCCAACACCTATTGGATGCTGAGTATTTAGACATTCTATGCCCTGTGTTTTTTGAGATATAGTTGGACACTTTGACTCATATACCACCTATGACTCAGGTCATGTCTTGAAAGCCGAGAATTGAAAAGTCCACTATGCATTATAAAGTCTTTTTTGGATATTTATCTTTCATATATGTTGCTTTACTAAATTCTAAAGTGTTTTTTGAGATATAGTTGGACATATGACTCATACACAACCTACGGCTTAGGTCATGTCTTGAAAGTTGGGAATTGAAAAGTCAACTATGCGATGTTTGCATTATAAAGTGTTTTTTGGATATTGATCCTTCATACATGTTGCGTTACTAAATTCTAATGGCACCAAATTTAATTGCTCCATTTATGGGTGTACTAGTGTACAACAATATAGTACGAATACTGTTTCTTCAAAATTTCATTGTTATTTTTCAGAAACAAAGTTGTTGTTACAAATTCAAAATTGTTCTTATCCTTCTTTGTCCCACAGTGGTGTTCTGCTGATTCTGCGCCATCTTCTCTAGGCAATCAGTGGCTTTTTTCTGTTCTTGGCTCATTGATTATTGAACACCATTCTTTGTGTGAGATTGTTAGACCATGGTATGATGTGGTTACAGTTATCTTGTGCGACACTAATGTAAAAACATAAGACACGGGACTATTCTCTTACAGATTGTCACATGAATTTGTGATGGAGGATAGTTTCATTATCCCTTATGGTAGCTGCATTTCTGGGAATGTAATAAGTTACTTGGAATTTTGGATGTTCCCTTAGTGGAGGTTACATTAGCTTCTGTGCAATTTTGAGATTATCTTCCAAGCTTTCAACAATTTTTAGATATTTTTTGTTATTTTTGCTTTCTTTTTCTTTTAGTTATGGTCCTTGAAACTGGAGATATGAAGAAAACTATGCTTAGTTAAAGGATATACAGCTTTAGGGCTGTAGAAGGTAAGAATGAAAGGCCATAGCTTGTACTACTTGTTTGTTAGGAGCTCTCATACTTTGGCTCATGAAATTGTAATGGTGATGATGGTGGCTATTTATCTGTAGAGGAAATTTAGCTCAGTTTTGCATATACAGTAATGCTTTCAAAATTTCTTGTGACAGTCTGTGCCAGTAAAGCATTTTGCATGAAAAAAAAGCCTTCTTTTATGTCTCTATTATTAATATATCATTCTTTTGCAGTCACGACCGTTTGGAGTATCACTTCTCATTGCTGGCCATGATGAACATGGACCAACCTTGTAAGTGCTTTTTAGTTTTGGCATTTAATTTTTCAATATTTTGTTTTCTGCACAACTTCATACTATGTTTAGTAATAAACTATACCATGTTGGTAACGAAGTACTATAGACTTATATATCACCTTTAGTCTTGTTATTCCGTAGGAAACCCAAACCGTACAGGGAAAAAAATACCACCACTTTTATTGTCGGTCACAAACAAATTCCTTTTTCTGGTTATTCGCAGATACTACACTGATCCTTCTGGCACGTTCTGGCAATGCAACGCAAAAGCTATTGGATCTGGTTCCGAAGGTGCTGACAGCTCTTTGCAGGAGCAGTATAACAAGGTATGTTGTCATTTAATACCCCCACCAAATTCTTTTTGGCGGAAGAAGTGATGAACTTGCACTGCTTCTATGTGCATTTCTTAGGTTGTTGATTGACCTTAATATTTGTTTGCAGGATCTTACTCTAGCAGAAGCAGAAACAATAGCTCTTTCCATCCTAAAGCAAGTTATGGAAGAAAAGGTAAGCTAATATAGAGAATACACCCAGCGGTACAATCTGGTTTCAATAATGTTTATTGTTCTCTATGGTTTTATAGGTAGATTCCAAGCTGTTAAAGTATCTTAGTGAACATTCCTTGTGTGATTTTCAGGTGACCCCGAATAACGTTGACATAGCAAAGGTTGCTCCCACATACCATCTGTATTCCCCTTCTGAGGTAGAAGCTGTAATCAGTCGTCTATGAGAACTAAGTACCATCAAGTTATTCAGATTACTGGTTGTGTTTTAAAAATTTGTAGTATGCAGACATCTTGAATGTCTTGATGAGGTTCCTGTTTGATTTTTCTTCTGGTATGGGGATTACCTTAAGAATTTCCTACTGGTGCTTCTATTTTGCTATTTAATTGAATGCAACATTTATCTTTCTATGCATCATTTGTATTCTTCTTATCGACCTTTTGTACGAATCAGTTTGTGCTATGTAGTTTTTCTTTTTCTGTTGAAAGTTTATGATTGCACTTTGATTTGAGCATAGGGGCTTTTAGAAGATGATTTGTTGGAAATCAAGATAATTATAGAAACGTTGTGAATTTTTTGCTTGTTCTTTTGCAATCCTAATGTGACCAAGAGAATTCCATCCAATTATTGCAGCAACTCCGGAGCGTTAAAACAGGATGATCCATTATTCTTAGAATCTCGGGATTCGCACATAACTACTGACCCTTTCCAACATAAACTAACCAAAGTGCGAATACAAATGAACATTTGCTGCTGTGTCAAACGCATGTTATCTCCAGGAAGGAAATCGAGTTTCACCCCCAGCATTTTATTCCATAACAGCTAAACAATTAACGAAGCTCCTGCTGATCTTCAAATATTACACATATCATGAAAACATAGAGATTAATGTATTCACAAGTTTGGATTTAATATAGAACCTTGTGATCTGGCATCCGAATGTCAGGCTATGGATGTAGTCTGAAAAAAGAACTTATTTTGATTTGTTCCAAAAGTTCAAGTAAATAAACGTATTGATTTTTTAAAATTTAAAACCAGAATATAGAGATGCATGCTTAGGCAGAAATATCATCCAATCCTCTGGAATGACCAGTGCTGAGTGGGCCGAATGTGTTATCTCCAACCAAATATCTCCGACCAATTCAGAAAACGGAGTTTCACCCTGCCATCTGCTCACATTTGTTAAAGCTGCACATACTGATAGTAACAATGTCAACCAATATTAATCCATTAGGAGTAGCCTAGTTGGCCAGAACCCAACCACAAATAGGAAATCATGGATTCAATTCCCCCCGCCCCCTTTAACTTTCCCAAAAAAAACAATGGCAACCAATATTTTGCAACGGCAACTGCCAAATATAGTCAAGTACCCCCACTGCATTATCAATAATCAGCCCATAGAAAGGGCGAGAAAGTCTCAAATGTTCATGAACAAAAGAACATTAAGAAAACCAACAGATTAAAACACTATGCCCCTTTTGGTTGGTATACAATGATGTTTTGCATTTTCCAAGTTTATTTGCTACATTAAACATCAAAAGACAACTCGGCATATTGCAATCTTCCAGTCAAAAGTCTAGCAAAAACAAGGGAGAAGACCTTCTAGAGCTGGATAATTATGTGAAATCCCAACAATTCAATCACGGAATTCATCCATGAATCCTTTATGGAAGTCTGTCAGGCGGGTGACAATGGCCGGAATCTTATCCTCCTGAGGTAATATTGTACACCTAAAATGCCATGTTCCAGGAACCTAAGCAAAATAACAAAGAACAAGAACATCAGAAATGATCGCCAAATAAAAGCACTACTACAGACTTCACTGTTTTTGAACCGTATATGGAAAACAATCTTATAATTTCACTTATTCGATACTCAAATAAAACAAAGGCATTTACCCAAAAAAGGATTATAAAGAAAAGGGAGAAAATCAAAGACGTATCAATTTTTGTCATTCGTTCAAGTACAAGCATAGTAACAAAAGCACAGATATCAAAAAAAAAAAAAAAAAAAAACATTAAGCGAAAGATCCAAAAAGGAATGCTTTATCACAAATGGAACACCACTCACCTGCCCAAAACCAGATCCAGGGACGACCACGATTCCGGTGGCATTAAGGAGGTGGTGACAGTAGAATGCATCTGGGGCTGTCTTAGCAGCTTCGGCAGCCTTTATAGCTTTTTGAGGAAGCTCAATGCGGGGAAAGAGATACATTGCTCCTTCTGCTCTGTTGCATGATATACCCTCCAAACCATTCAATGCATCTTCTAAGGTCTGTTTTATAAAGAGAAGGAAAACAGACATTTTATAAAGGCCATTTGCAACTGAAGAATTTGATATAAAGGTAAGTTGCAACTAACAATAGAAGAAAATATGCACAGAAGACCACTGGTGCACCCACAAGGGGTTAGTTCCTCGTTATATGATGACAACAAAATGTTTCACGCAAAATATTTTACAAACAAATGTGGTAAAAGGGGACGAACAAATGGTTGAAATAGAGTTGCTGATTATTTTGATCTCAAATCAATAGTGCCACCAAAATTTATCTTTTCTTTAAAGCCAACAAATAAGATCGCACCTTTGCACGCCTTTCCAAAGATGAAAGGATTCCATCTTTTTCAGCAAAATATGACTCATAGGACTCATCTCCAACCTGCAAACAATGGTTCCAAATGCAAAATATAAACTTCATAATGTAAACGGTGGCAAGAATATAGGAGCTTGAAAATGTGCGAAAAAAATAACTTGGTCATATTTGCCATGAACCAATGGTTGTTTCATGCTAACTTCTCCATGATTCCACATGGGAAAAAAAAAACATAGCTGAGAGAGAAAACAATTTACCTTTGGAGGACTCATCACAAGGCTGGCAAGAATTTGGCCGGAGATATTAGAGCAAAGATTCACAGAAGCTACTTTATAGATTTGTTCTCTAATCTCAAGACTAAAACCAGTGACCTCCATGTAACCTCCTCTTTTACCACACTCCCCATAATAACCTAAAGCCAGAAATTAGATGTCAGCCTAGCCAATCTACAGAAATAGTATACTGCCCATATACCAAGTTTGTTATCAAACAAAACGTACCTTTTGAGACTGACTGAAAAGATACTAACGCAATGTCCTTCTCACCATACCCCATTTCCCTAGAAATTTTCTTGAAGGAATGAAACTTCTTGTCAGGAACGTATATATTTTCCTGGTATACCTGTAAAGATTCAGGAAATCTAGTTTAGAATTCATGATGTCATGGAAACCAAGTCAGTCAATGAACTTACCCGATGAATCGTCAAAACAGAGCGTCCTATGCATAATAACAAGAACTATTAGGAACCAATCAAATCCACAAACAAATAAAATTTACTCACTTCATCAGCCAAGAGAACAAGTCCTTCTTGCTTGCAGAACTCCACAATTTCACGCTGGTTACCCTCTGCAAGAACCTGAGCAGAGAGAATCAAATTCAAGGTCACAAGCATAAGACTCTCATCATAGCAGGGAAAATTAAACCCTCCCATCCAAAAGCCCAAGGGTGATTATAACGTATTAATACACTGCTAACCTGTCCTGTGGGGTTGCCTGGATTGATCACAACTAAGGCCCTTACAGCAATTCCCTTGGACCTAGCAGCATCTAACTGCTTCTTAAGCTCAGAAGTTTCTAATCCCCACCCTGCTGCCTCATCAAGGAAGTAAGGAACCTGCAAAAACCAGTCAATGAGTCACCATCATGGCAATAAAAACCACAAGGGAAGATCAATGGGTGGGAGGAGGAGATACGGAAAGTGATACATAATCT
>MKEJ01099101.1:0-14908 GCA_001753735.1 Embelia ribes | reverse complement strand
TCTTCATCAGAAAACTTGAGAGCTTCTGTGCATGCAATATATTATGCCCCTTTATGAAAATCTTTCTACACATCTTTAACTTGAGTTTGAAAGAGTTTTATTTCATTTTTCGGAACTTCCTCTAAACTTACAGTATTGCATGTTACTATCTCCGACATGTCTTCTCCACAAGGATATAGGACACAGTAATCAAACTTGCCAGATGATTCTCCAAGTAGCCAAACTTCCGAATCCCTTACCTCATATATTTCTTTGAGAAGTTGTTGAGTTGGCTTCTTCTTTCCTTTATTCTTTCTTATATTGGGAATTTTGTCATCCTCATAAAATATGTTCCATTGGTCATCCAGACGATCCTTACAATTACAGATGTTAAAGAAGCAGTGGTTGTTCCTATTCATCTCGTAACCTTTCATAAGAGAAGATTGCTTAGGAGAAGGTGTTTGTTTTGGTGGATGCTCTTTCTTCACTTGAATTTTTTCCTTAGGTTTGATGATTCTTTTGATAGTAACGTGGAGCTCTCATCTCTTTCTTATTAGTCATGATCGTCCATCTTTCCTCATCTTTTGTTTTTAAGTCTAACAAGAATCGATTTGCTTCCAAGGGTGGTACTGAATCTTTGAGAGCATCAACTACCACTTTCACAAATGGAAAGGATCCAAACTGGATCATGAGCATCCTTGATATCGAGGCTTGTTCCGGTGAACTAACAGATATGTAATGCATTGTAACTACTTCACCATCTTCCTCTAATAGTATTTTCCTTTGACCAACTAATTGAATAATCTTTTGTTTTAACATAAAATAACGTTCTGTTGGATGACTAATCTAGCGATGGTACTTGCAGAAATTTGGATCATTCACTCTCCCAGCCTCTTCGGGTAGCTTCAATTCGATGAGCTCGATAAGCTTAAGGGTCAACAACTCTTTAAACATCTATGGAACTTTAGCATCCGGGAACAGATACTCCTTTAGTTGCATCTCTTTTAAAGTCAAGCGTTGCTTTCCATTTCCCTTATCAAAGTCTCTTTTCTTGGCGTCAACCCTCTTTGCAACAGTAGTGATCATGACCAGTGCAACGGAGAATGGCCTCGTAGACGTAACCATAACCTCCTATTTCTCTATCTTTGGTACTGCCTTCGTCCACTTCTTAGCCTCTTGTTTTATAGTATTCTTATGTGCTTCCATCATAGGTAGACCTTGACCTCTGTTAATGGCAATAACAACTTTCAGATCACGAACTTCTGATGCCAAATCTTCAAAGCTACATAATTTCATTCCTCAAAGGATGTACTATAGCCCCCAATGCATGCCTTAGATGCACATTTCAAGCTCTGAAGTATTGCATAATCGATCTCCGTAGTTGAGACTGAAACTCTTCCATCTAATGATGTAACCCATGACTGGTTCATCCTTCATTTGATGAGAATGTGTGAGTTCTAGCAGATTTACTATACGCCGAGTGCTATAGAAGCGATTAAGAAATTCTTGCTCAAGTTGCTCCCAACTGTCAATCTTCCATGCGTCAAGATTGTAATACCAATCAAAGGTATTACCCTTGAGTGTTCGTACAAACTATTTCATAAGAAGATCTCTATCAGTCCTAGTGGTGTTGCAAGTTTCCACAAAGTGATCAACATGTTGCTTGGGATTTCCTTTACCATCAAATTGTTGAAACTTTGAGGGCTGGTAACCAGTGGGCATCTTTAACTGCTCAATTAGCCAAGTATAAGGCTTGGCATAAGTTAGGGATGACTTAATGGTCTATTTACCCTTATTGGTGTCTAGAATTAGTTATTTGAGCTTATCAATTTGAAGAGAGCCATCAGTTGAAATTTGCAAGTTCTTACTTTTTTCATATTATTTGTTTGAAGATTCAACAACTTCTTGCACCTTAAATTGCATAGCAATACCTTGGCTTGGATTTCCTGTTCTGTCCATCAAGGCTGTAAAATGTGCATCAATGTCTTGGCTATCTTCCAATCGATATGTAGTTATAAAATGGTACCCATGTTCACTGTTTGTTTTAATATGTGTTAACTGTTCAATTTGATTTGTTGGATTGATTGAATTGATGTAGTTGCGAATATAATTATTGGCATGGGCTTGAACACCTTAGATTCCAAAATCTGGACTGCAGAGACTGAGAGGCTCTGTGCATTTTTTAATAGGCCCCTTATTAGAGTTTATGTTTACAAAATGCTGAGAAAATTTTTGAATAGGCTCGATCTGCTTTGGTTGTTTCAAAATACATATAGTGATGCTTTGAATATCAAGTCGAATTGTAGCCCAATTCACTACTTGATTGAAAAGGTGGTATTATAATTATGTTTGCTTAGTAAATTGATATGTAGTTACCAACAAAATGGTAGCTATATTCACTTTTTGATTTAATGTGTGTTAACTTTTGAATTTTCATTTGTTGGATTAATTGAATAGATATATAGTAGCGAATAGATTGATTGACTTTAGATTCAGAAATCTGGATCAAATAGACTGGGAGGCTTTATGCGTTTTTGAATAGGCTCCTTATTATGGTTTATGTTTATAAAATGCTGAGAAAAAATTTACCTACGTTCTGCTTTGGTTGTTTTGGGAATACTTATAGGGATACTTCAAATCTCACCTCAAATGGCAGCCCAATTCATCAATTGATGGAACGGGTTGCATTATTATGGTTTTATACATTTGATTGAGCTCATTTTGTCAACGATTATGCTTTTGTTAGGGAATTAGGGGTGCAAGTTATAAGACTCGGGTTTTTTGGGTTGTAAATAATAGAATTGAGGTTAGTAGAGTTTGGTAGCCATGTTCACTTTTCAACTAAAAGTGTTAGGTACTATCTTCTAATCTTTTTGGGTTGTATGAATAATAACGCACACTTTCTACCTTTAGATCTTTAATCATTGCAAATTCTAGTGAATTGCCGCTATTAACCATTACAATAAATAAGGACAATAATGGGACAGAATTTGATAGGGTCAATTCTACTTATTTATGTCTATTAAAATTTGAAAACTTGCCTTTTGACCTTATCCTAAAATTGTATGTAGATCAAATTGCACCAATAATTTGATAGCGGCAAATCTACTCCTTTCGTCCATAAAAATTGATTCACTTCGACCAGTATATAGTTTTAGGACAAATTGAAAAAGTATGTTTTCAAATTTTGAATTGAGATAAATGACTAAATTTATTCATTTCAAATTTTGTTTTGTTCTCTATCCTTTTTATTTTGGGAGGCAAATTTGTGATATATTAGAATTTACAATTACTAAACATTTGAAATTAGATAACGCGCAATAATTTTTTGACATCCAAAAAGTTAAAATGTACCAATAATTTGTAGATGGAGCGAGTATGATTTTTATATATCGATAATCTGTACGATTTGATCAAAGTTTTTTACCCAAATAATGCAAGTTTGCAAACTATTTACCATGAAAAGATTACTTTCAAAATAATTATCGAATCAATTTTGTTTCAAAAAATTGTAATTTCAAATTATGATTTTTGAATCGCAAAATCCAAATATAGCAATTTGAAAGTACGAATTTTGTACTTGTCTTTAAAACAAAGATTTCTATAAAAGTAAAATGCTGTAAAACAATTTGAAAACAACATTGATTTGGTAAATATTTTCCAAAATTACACATTTTGATTAAAAACTCTTAATTCTATTTCAAGAATAAAAATCGAGATATAAATTTTAGGATTGAGATTTTATATGTACAAGTAAATAGAAATTTACTACATACTATCAAATAATTTTTTGACATATAAAAGAATAAACATTGACATATAGAAAAAAAAATCAAGATTACAACAAAATAAAATTTAAAATAACCACTATCTTTCATAGCGCATAGCATATACTCCATGATACCGCATCCCTCCTATAAATATAAATCTATTTATTCTTTCACTGAATTAAGAAGTTACAATCAATAAGTACAGGGAAATTAATTTTATTATTAATTTTTTAAAAATATTTTTTATTATTTTGAGATATTATTTATTAATATTATAAAAAATAGTTAATATTGATAAAAAAAATTAATTTTTTAAATAGGGGTATAATGATAATAAAAAATTTACATCTTTTTTTTAAAAAAGAAATAGACACATATATTAGAACATAAAAAAATTAGCTTATATTAATGGAAAGCCACCCTATATTAACGGAACAGAGAGGCTAGTGATAAATAAAAATTTCATAGACAATATTTAGACATAATAATTTAATGTAATGACAGAAATATAAATGCACGCGCTTTTGCTTATATAAAGAATTATATTATTTTTTTTTCATTTTTTGCCACTGATAGCAGCGACTTACACTGAAAAATTTACCACATTTTGGCACTACTACTGGCGAATTGTAAGGAATGTTTTTAATATTTTGCCATTACCAATAGCCAATTAGATATATATTTTGTCATTACTAATAACGAAAAATATATTAATTTTTATATTTTTTGCCATTAGTAATTATGAATAATATGTGTATACTATTTTTATAATTTTTTCTACTGTTATACTATTTTTATAAAATTGGGCTCGTGGCTTAAAAAAAACTCAATAAAAGATTCATATACAAAATTTAGACATAATAATTTAATGCAATGACAGAAATATAAATGCACGCGCTTTTGCTTAAATTTCCAGTTATCTTCCACGTCGACACAACACTACCAGCGAGAGAATCTAGAGAACGAAAATCCACACACAGAGAGAGGGAGAGAGAGAGAGAGAGAGAGATGTCGTCGTTCGACGCCTTCACCGACGACGGAGACACCTTCGCCGCCACCTACTCCGGCTACCCCACCGCCGCAGAACCGCCGCCGTTCCACTTCGAAGAGGCCACCGTCAACAGCTCCGATGGCTTCGGGTTCGGGCCCGAGTTCGAGCAATCGTCGCCGTTCAATTCGTCGATCCCTGTATCGAACGGAGATGGAGGTGCGTATAGTATGAGTGGGGATGCTGAGGGGATTTTTAGCTCCAACGGGCCGGTGCTGCCACCGCCGTCCGAGATGCACGAGGAAGGGTTCGCTCTTCAGGAATGGCGCCGGTGAGAACTTTCTAGATTGTATGTGTATATATATGTGTGTGTGTGGATCTTTTGGCTTGCTGCTTTTTGTATTGATCTGATTATCTACCAAGTGATTGTACGAGATCATGCAAAGTTCTATTGGAGTATTTATGTATTCAAATTATCTGTTGCAAGTGGTATAGAAAATTGTGCCTGATCTTATTCAGTGCTGTAAAATTTTGGTTGATCATGTCCCAACGGCTAAAAGTGTGGTTTCATCAATAGGGATGCAAATGATCTAGGCTGTTCATATACAAGCTCAGGCTCGACTTGTTAAAAGGCTGGGTTTGGGCTTGTTAATTTAATACATGAGCCGAGCTTGAACAACAAAATAGGGCTAGTTAGATAAATAAGCTTGAATAACCCCCGACTCGGCTCATTAGGGGCTCGGGTTCGGTTAATTCGTGTACTTGTATGCGTAGTCGATGATATACGCTGTTGGTGCCTATTTTGATCTTTTTGCTAAAATATGAAAATTGCTAGGATCTAACCACATGGGCGTTTCTATAGGTTTTGATACATAATTGTAGACATGTGAATCATCTTTCTGATGAATATACTGGCTGGATCCGGGGCTTCTTGTTACATTCTGAACTGATTCTTCTTTCTTTGGTTTATGAGCAGTTGTAATTTCTATGAAGTTCAATTGTTCAAACAGGCTTTTAGAATTTCTTTTTTATCTATATATATAGTAGATTTTGTTCGAACAAAGTCAACTTTGTTTCATGGCTGTATGGAAGGCGAATTTGATATTGCATTGCTTTTTGTGGGTTTGTTACTTTGATTTGTTTCGTCCAATCATTTTGTTATGGGTTGGTTAGAAGTGATTGAGTGGTTTAAGTTTTAGATGCTTTATGACAGATCCTACTCCATATTTTAGATATTTATCCAGGAGTGATGCTTAATACTGCTACGTTTGTAGAATAGATTCCTCTATTGCGAATTGGCTATTGATTCCGCCGATCTTTGTTTGACTGATTGTATATCTAGCTCAAGGTCTGATTATTACGAGTGCGTTTCATGCCTGTTCAGTTCAAATGGGCTTCTAGTGTCTTTCGATCTGTGTGGTTAGATTCTCTTCAAGCAATTCATAGTTAGCTAGTTTGTTGTAAAGAATAAGAAGGTCAAGTGTTTGTTGAATTCAGTAGGGTTTGGCGTTTTTTCTTCAGGTGTATTTGTTAATACATGTTTTATGTTTTGATAGGGTGTCTGCAGGTGTAATGATGGATTGCTTAGAATTGGTTTTTGTGGTCATGGTTTAGGTGATTCTCAACTACTCCATGGTCATGGTCTTATTCTTCACTAGCTTCATAATGGCACCAGGGATAATTATTTAACACAGTTTCTTCTGGCGGCTCTATGAAGTTAAATAGATCTAAGGCTGTTCTCTGTATGTCTAGCACTAAACTTGGTACTGTAACTGATGGGATTTAGATTTATACCGGTTGATTTGAATTGGTCTCCATGTAAAAGATACCTGAAAAGTTGAAAACAAACAGTTGTATAAGGTTGATGGTTAATTATTTTGATACTGTAGGAAGACCATTTTTCAACTGGTAAGGGTATACAACCCTGATTCCAAAGAAACTATGATAAAACTTTCATGATCTCATAGTTGACTCTAATTGGAAAATTTTGACATAGCAACTGTTGCGTTGGTTAGCCGGAGGATGTTGTTTTGAAGTTCTCTATGATTGTTGAATTTATTAATAAGTTAAGTATGGGTAGACTGCAACTGGTAGAATGTGGTAAATTTTAAGTTGATTCCAAGAAGTAAAGTAACGGTAGTTGAAATCGTAATGGTCTTTCGATGATGTACTTGTCATTGGAGAGAACTGTCTTTATGTCCTACATGTTCTTGTTGCCTCGTTTCTCTGCTTCAATTTTCAGAATTTATCCATTTTAGCTACTAGCCAGTTGAATAAATTGAACTTGGTGGCGTCTGATGAGTAAGTGCCATCATGTTTAGTATTTCTGAAGGAACTCGAAAAAAGCATCATTAATCTCTTTTACACTAAAATGTTTCAACTGAATTGGTACAGACAAAATGCTATACGGCTCGAGGAGAAAGAAAAGAGGGAGAAGGAGCTGCTAAATAAGATTATTGAGGAAGCTGAAGAGTATAAGATTGCTTTCTATGAGAAACGAAAGCTCAATATCGAGACAAATAAGACTAGCAACAGAGAAAGGGAGAAGGTAGACCCTTGAAGAGGTGCTCACTTTATTATTCTGTCTCTTACCTCCTTATTAACATTGTATTTTCATTTGCGGCAGCAATATTTGTCCACTCAAGAGGCGTTCCATGAAACTGCCGATAAACAATATTGGAAAGCAATAGGAGAGCTTATTCCTCACGAGGTTCCAAACATTGAGAAGAAGAGAGGTAAGAAGGATCAAGAGAAGAAGCCCGGAATCACAATCATCAAAGGACCTAAGCCTGGAAAACCCACTGATCTCTCAAGAATGCGCCATATTTTGGTGAAATTGAAGCACACACCGCCACCACACATGGTACCGCCTCCACCAGCTCCTGCCAAGGATGCTCAAGATCCGAAGGATGGTAAAGAAACTAAGAAAAAAGACCCTAAAGATGAGAAACCTACAAAAGGGGCCACCTCTAGTAGCTCTACCATTGGCTCTAAACAAAAAATTTCTGGTGCGTCTGAGCCTGAACCTGAGCCTGAGCCTTCTACTTGAGAGGGACATCATTCGGGCTTTAATTTTATGATACGGTTGAGTAAATTGAGTTTCTATTATTTTGTATCCTATTTACCCCCTTGTTTCTGCATCTTTTATGCTGGTGTACATTTTACTAGTGTTGTATCAGAATGGTATTGTTATAATCCTTGTGGATGGTCTTGCATTGAGATTTTAAACTTTGGAGTGTCACAATCTTTATAGAACTACTATATTTTTAATGTACTGGTTTTGATGTGATATTGGATTTATATGAATTTGAAGCTCAAATTATGTAGCTTGCAGCATTCTGTTGCTATTTCGATTACGAGCTTGTTTGTTGGTGAAGAATGCACTAGTTTATGTGGAGCGCAATTATGCACTCTTGGAATTTTGGCTTCATAAAAATTTGTTTATGGGTTCGTTCTTTTCTATTGTAAGACTTTTCTGTAGCAGGATGTATTCTAGTTTTCTCGGGTTCGGGTTCTGTGAATAGAAGTGAGAATTTTAGGCACGCTACCATTTCAGTTATTCCTATTTCTGGAGATGGAAACAAACCTAAGCAACAAATTACGAAATAGAATCTTACTCGATGCATGCGACAATCCTGTAACTAACGACTTGGATGTGCACCGTCATTTCGTGCGACAATCCTGTAACTAACGACTTGGATGTGCACCATCATTTCGTGCAACAAACTCAATGGCTGAGATGTAAAAGCTATAACAATGGGAACCATCATCGTGGATAAACCCATTTTACTTACTTTTTTCGAAACAAATTTACGCATTCTCACCAAAACGACAAGCCAGAAGCATAATTCTGAGTTTTTAATGGCGTTTAGCCATTTAAAATTTCCTCAAATACTTTTTTGTTAGATATACTGATCATTATTTTTCTCTGTGCTGCAGATACTTATTGATTTAGATCAATTGGTCAAGTAGTAGCATTGGATACATTGCATAGCCGGGAGTTTGCTTAACCAAAATCCAATCGAAGCTGCTGTTTTGAGACCAAACTTTTACAAAACCCTAACGTTATATTGGTACGTTTATTTTCTAATAATATCTCATATGTAATACTTCTTTCCAGCCGGGGCTCAGGGTTTAGCCCCATTAGATTGCTTCAGAGTTTGTTTCACTCATTGGTGTGTATTGATCTAATTGTACAGAACACCATTTAGCAAACTATTGAAACAACTCCCCTAGTTTGTTTCCTTAATGCTATTAATATGCGGTTAAACACAGCGGTAACATCACTAGACAGATGCTGCATTTCATGTTCTAATAATGAACCAAGATTTTTGGGTATATTAATCAACCGTACCACAAATTGAGTTTGAACAAAAATTAACCAAGTTTCTTCGTATATTAATCAACCATACCACAAATTAAGTTTGAACCCCTTTACAAATCTGTCATATGACAATTATTACATCTCTTTCTGAAAAAAAAAAAATCAGGCCTCGGTACTTTCTTTAAGATATTTTAACAGCAAAATCTAATAGCTTCTAAAATCGAGTTCAGATATGCATGAACCTAAAGCTTCTCTCACCTGCAGATTATCCGAGTCCATATCAAGTGCATCCTCGTAAAGCCTCTTCGCTTGCTGCAATAGCTTCACCTTCTCGCTCTTGTTTCTCGGGCGAAGTCGAGACCTTTGCTGCAATGCCATACCCCATCTGAACAACGCTGCATTTTTATCAAAAGAATGGTATTATGCATCTACATTGAAATCGTATTTACATCAGAATAAGACGAACAAATTTTGGGAATGAAAAGGAGCAAAATAGCCTACTGTTAGACCCTTAGACGGATGACGGGCCACGACATGGCGGACTGCATTGTGCATCGGTGTCATGGCATGCGAATGGCTTTGCAACGGTGTTGGGTCGTGGCATGGCATTGAGGCTTGTTGGATAGCTTCATTGGGTAATCAGATTTGAATGACATTGACACGGGTTGGCAAGTTGGACAACAACATTGATAGACACACAAAGGGTAGGACAAAAACTTGACATTTGATGGCAAGGTGTTATGAGTACTTGTTGCAATTATATTGGCATTTCGTGGGTATGTGCTGGGTATAATGTAGTGTGGCCTAAATGTTTAGTTGACATCGGTTACAAGGGCACTTACATGCAGTTTGGTGGTTACAATTGCTTGTCAAGATGGCAGTTTGCTATATGGACAGTTTGTGGCATTTACTGATGTTGGCAAATCCGTTGGGACATTGTTTTGACTTGTAAAATTCGTGTATGTGTGTGTTTGGACACATAACTGATGGCATTCAGACATGAGGCAGTTATTACCCTCCTTGGCTGTCTTTGTGACCGCATAGCATGGCAGTTTTGTTGGACAAACTGCATGCCAACATGTGGCATTGTTAGGAGACTATTTTGTAACTGCCATATGATATAAATGGCATAGTTGTGCGTTTCTAGACAATTTTTATCTGAGTTCAGTCTGTAAAAACACTTATATATGTATCCTTGTTATTGCGGAATAAAAAGGTTGGGCTTTGGCCTATAAATTGGGTGTTGTTCTTTGTTCCCGTAAACTGTTTTTGTGTATGTGTTGTGCAAACTGGTGTGCGTGTTGTGTTTGGTTGAGACTAAAAAGGGCCACGAAACCCCTCTTTAGTTCCATCACAGGCGGAAAAATTGACCCTGTGACACCTACCATCAGGAGCATAAACATTGCTTTTTGACATCATGGCATCAAATTTGTCTATTGCAGCTAAGAAAACCTTGTCAGCATCAAAAGCCGCCTCCTGAAATTTATCAAAATTAGCTTAACCATAGAAATTCATTGAATTAAATAACGCAAGGAGATTGCTCAATTAAATAATTAATCTTAGTATGCTTAGTATTTCCTTATAATTTTCTCCTTGTGCTATTATTTAAGAAAACAGGTAAAAATAACATTATTTATTTCTAGAGCCAACATATTTTGTATCGTATTTGAACAAACAAAAGCAGAAGCAATCCTACATGAACCCTTGATTCTACTTCAACAAATTGTAAGACATATTCTAAACGAAATGAAAATTTCATGTTACTCTTGTTAAATATGATGTTTACCGGCCCAATATCTGCGATCAAATGTGCACGAAAAGAAAGAGTGAGGCCCCAATTATACATGGCTCTCATATCATTTCCATCAATAGACAATGCCAACCTATACTTTTTCCCAGCCTTAATGAGTAGTTCTTCACACTCTTCACAAACACGAATTAACAGTGAAGCAATTCTATCTCTTCTTTCAAACCGATCATCAATTCCTTCGAATACCTTACCCCTTCTTTTAACTGATATCTCATCGCTCTCTGCGAGTAGAGCTCTTAGTCTACGACTCCTTTTCAATTTTAGCTCTCCATGAAGAAGATAAGTATTACCCAACTGGCCGACACCCAACAAGCTCATAGGCTTCATCTCTATAGCTTTCGAGAATAAATTTGCAGCGTCGTACAATAGACTTTCTACTTTTCCATCATTGGTTTTATCCCTTAAACATTCCCTTGCTTCCTTTAATAGGGTATTACCTTCCATAAGATACTCATTGAACACAATGTCATTCGAGACTGATGATGATGGAAAAGGACCTTTATTCATTTTTGGCTCGTATGGGTAACTAACCATATTTGGATCATCATCAAAACTCATTCTGTCCTCCTCTTCACTATGAGGTACATACGGCTCCTTTTCTCTGTCATCGAAACTATGCCTAGACCAATGTTTTCCATTGATTTTACCAAATATTTGTTCTTGTTTTCTGAAAGTCTCAGTTTCCAAATTCTCCGAATCGACACAAAAATCGACAGAATCAAGAAAGTTATCACTCGATGCCCAACTCTCGAATTCATTACGAGGACCCATCTTCACATTAATCCTTTGACTATTTACAAATCTCAATCTATTACCATGGTAACTATTTTTCCCACTCTTGAAACCTCCTTCAGTGTCACTGCTCCTATTCGAAAACTTAACTTCATTTGCCAAATTTTCTGTCCTCTTCCGAACCATATCAGGGCCCAAAATGTTAATGTTAACTTGGCCTTTTTCATTCATGTCTAAATTTGCCAAGTCCTTATTATGATCTTTTATTTTGTTAGGCTTAGAATTAACCGAAGTTTCTCGGAATAAATTACCAACAAAGTTGAAAAAACCAATCCCACTTTCACCCACTTCTTTCTTCATCTTACTCGACTTTTGATTCGAAATCTTTCCCACTTCTGCTTTTTCTATTGAAATACTATCGACACAACTTTGAACAACACTTTTAGCATCCAAACTTGATAATCCGATTGATTCAATGACCTTAACATAGTTTTCCAAATCATCCACCGTAACACGTTTGCTCTCGATTCCCTTTTCAATATTAATCTTCAAATTACTAATTTTACTATCAAACCCATCAAACAAACCCAACAAACTTCCGAATTTCTCAATCCAAACCCTAAAAATTTCATCATTCGATCTTTTATTATTCCCAATTAATCTCAATTCATTGAAATGCCCCCCATTTACAAATCCAACCAAAAACCCAACCGCAAAAACAGTAGCACAAGCCGGGAAAACGATAATCGAAGAAACCCGAATCCTGGAAACAGCTAGAGCACAGATAAACCCTAAAAGATACACAAATATGTACCTCTTTTGATCAATTCCTAGCGAGTTGAGGAGATTCTTGAGCAGGGTCGACTCGCCCGGGTGAGTTGACCCGCCACTGAGTCTCGGATCGTCCCATCCATTGAAACTCAGCGAGTCTGATGACGTGGCAGAGCAGAAAACCAGTGTTTTAGGGTGAAAAATCAATTTTTTGTAGGATAAGCTGAACAAGATGGGATCTTTCTTATGGTAAAGAAACTTTGGAGAACAAAATTGAGGGCTTAAATGGAGAATTTGTATGTTAGAAATTAGGGTTTTCATCTTTGGGTTGATCGAAGATCAGAGATAACAATCTCTCTCTCTCTCTCTCTCTCCTGAGCTACGTTGCTCTGTTTCAGTGATTAGTTGTTAAATTAGTTGGGTGAATTTCTATAAAAGTTTATTTGTTTTCTTTAAGTTTTGAATGTTATTGAAAATCTTTTGAGATAAGTATTGGTCCAATGAATTCTGATAAATATAATTGATATAGTTCTTTTATTTTATTTTTTACTCTCAATATATAACATGTTCGAATTTACAGGTTGTAGAAACATAAAATATTATTAAATTTTTGGTTTAATAATGAGTTCTTAATCGTTTATAATAAGTTCCCATTAAGGGTTAATATGACATCAAAAGATTTAGATGAAAAAAAAAGGATTTCATTTGATTAAGCAATTTTTAAATTGAACTTATTGTTCATTTGCTACATTTATAAATTTAATGGCTGAGTATTTGCTCAACACTCTTTGTATTTTTCATAGTTCATTTGCTACATTTAGGAATCCTTGTTTAGTATTTCTCTATATTTTGCTTTTTGTAGTAGTTTTTGGGGGTTTGATATTAAGTTATCTAATTTTTCATTCTCGTGTGATGTTTTCACAGCTTTCGTTCCCACTATCAAATTTCTAACTTACAAGTATGATGTTCTCACAATCAATCTCTCATTCTTGCTCCCACACCGCACATTCGGATGAGTTAGGTTTTAGTTTGTAAGGTGTAGCTTTAGATTGTGAAGAGAAAGGTTAATTTCACTGCCTAATCATTTGTTGCTAACTAATTACATGGTTGTGTGAAATTAGTGCTGCTATTTATATGAAAGTATAATTATTTACGAAATCAAAAGAGAGCAAAAGCTGTTGCTGTGGTGTAGTGGTTATCACGTTAGTCTTACACACTAAAGGTCCCCAGTTCGATCCTGGGCAGCAACACAAAATTTTATTTTTTGTCAAATGGCATTTTGGACTCGTCATATGGCATATCGGATAGTATTTTTGGAGTATTTATGCCCAATACATGTTTAACATAGATACGACCCCCTTTAGAATGTACTCTCTTTCTAGATTGATGGTGTACATGGGTAGAACTAATAAATTTA
Organism: Embelia ribes; assembly: GCA_001753735.1. Classification (NCBI taxonomy): domain Eukaryota; kingdom Viridiplantae; phylum Streptophyta; class Magnoliopsida; order Ericales; family Primulaceae; genus Embelia; species Embelia ribes. The sequence goes on along the minus strand of MKEJ01099101.1, from coordinate 1,117 downwards.
TTTTAGTGCCATCATAGGTCTTTAAAGCACAAGAACAACATTGCAACAACTAACGAGGAAGCCCAACTTTTGCCATTTCCATTGTATTTGTAACTCGGTACGTTGTATATAGCAATCACACCTTCAGTTCTTTGGATCACAAATATGTCCATTAAGAGGCAATTATTCATCGTCAAGCTCGACACTTGCTATAAATGAAATCATTTATGATAATTGATAAAGTGTCAGTATCACTTCATTCTAATCACAACGAGGCTTTCAATGTATTTGCATCGTTTACTACATTCTACAGGGATTTCCGAAATATTAGAGGTTGATGCTTTTATAAGTTGAGAACCTAAACGCATATATATTCTTTCTCGAATAATATGAAATGGAACAATCAATATCGATAAGGTTGTTCTCATATTCTATGGTAAATTTGGCGTGACAGTATAAACGTCAGCTATAACAAAAAAAATCCGAACTATTATAACGGTATAACGAGGAAATAGATCTCCAAATAAAGAGTAAAAAATCACAGGAATACACACCTACAAAATAAATCAAACTAATAGAGATATCAATCGCAAATAGATGTAAGAATAAAATTACAAAATAAAGTAATAAGGTATACCCAATCTAGAATTTTGATATTAAACGGAGAATATCAAAATAACAATCAATCCCACGTCAAAAAAGATCTCTAGTTATTCTAAAAAACAAAACTTTAGCTTCACAAGCTCTACTCTAAAATTTTCCAAAATATTTTTCTACCATAACTGATTAGTCAAAATATTTATATTTTTGTACAAAATATAATTCCTAAAAGTAAAAAAATAAAACAAATGTGCCACCACCACCCCATCTACCTATCAGTACCCAAAACAAAAGAGGAATATTCCTTTCACATTGGGATCTTGCCCAAATTACACACTTAGCTCCTCAAATTTATCCATAACAAACAAAATGCAATATCAAATTTAATTTGCACAATGAATTTTTTTTTTCAATTAAGGACCAATACTCCTAAGTTGGACAAACTGGTCCTCTTACTTGAAGGTATACCCAACATTATACTTTTATTATATGAGGCAAAAAAAAAAAAAAAAAAAAAAAAAAAAAAAAGAAAAAAAAA
>MKEJ01099100.1:0-10411 GCA_001753735.1 Embelia ribes | reverse complement strand
CGAAAATGCCGTTGTTTGTTTTCGCCTTCTTGCAAGTGGTTTAAGCTAGCATCATTTGGTATTTAAAAAATAAAGCTAACGATGTAAATATCTAGAAGAAGTAATTGGTCAATAATTATTTATTTATTCGCTAATTTGTTGTTTTTGTCATCATGGTTTAACTTCGGTTTAATTCGATTGAACTGCCATTTTACATTGGTTCCAGTCTAATAAAATCATATGATATAAACACAATCATATAGTACAATATTGCAAAATATTTTTTTACAAAGGCGCGGCAGAATTGTTATGCTAGCATATCAAAGGTACATTATTCATAACTATATAACTGTACATAAGTATATTTCAACTGTTATATTGGTCATAATCAGAAAAAAATTTCATGTAATTTTCCGTTAGTATTTGCATAACTTTACTTTTGAAATAGTTACGGACCAAGTTGTGTAAAACAAAAATTAAATTTGTGAAGATCAAAATGCTTCAATTAGAACTATGAGGACCCAATTATATTTCGACCAAACTAGGAGCTGTTTGTGTAATTAACCCAAAAAGATCGCCTCCGCTTTAGATTAGGGTTTAGTACTAGCCGCCTATATATACATACATATGCACATCTGCTTGACCTAAACACTAAGCTCCAAGAGAAAGGCAAAGATCTAATCTTTTTGCTATTGGGTTCAATTTTGTTTTTATATAATTTGTTTTTCTTCTCTTATTATCCTTTAATATTAGTAGCATTTGTTCCATTTTTCAGATCCATTTTCGTTGATTCAAAAACAGGATGTCTTAAGAATCAAAGTGTTTTTTTGGGGGTGCGATGATTATAAATAATTCCTCGTACTGAATGCTATGGCATGAGAGACTCTTTTACACCCATAGAATATGAGCACCCCCAATTTTAATTTATTTGATCAAATTTTCACATTTATATCAAATTCCGTTTCTTATTTTTTTCTTTTAAAAGTGCTATATCAAATTTGTTTAGTGCTAACATTTATATGTGTTATTGCATTACATATATTCTTTAACAAGATCCAAATACTTATCAATTCGTTATGGGGGTATTTTTAATTGCCATAAACCTTAAGTTGGGTTATGCTTTTATGAGTAAATTTTATTTACTTTGTTTTATTTTGCTATGTTGAACGTTATGAAAGGAGGAATGGGAATTTTAAATAGTTTTAAGTGCAATATCAAATTTGTTGGGAAAATAAATTTTGTTACCGAGAATGGTGAATATTTGGCTAAGCGAGAGTGAGCCTAATTACCAAAGCACTGGTGTGATGGGATTTTATTTAATTCTTGATAGAACTTTTAAGCAAATCTGCAATGCTTTTTATTAGCTGACAATAGGCTTGTTTGGTTCTAGTTTATATATTCAATTTTTTTGTTTAAAAGTTATACAATGGTTGGTTGTTTAGTTTGTAAGTTAGATCTTATTTGTTATTTTGGTTCCTAAATAAATTTGATGTTTTAATATGTGTGAATTTGTTTTTTTCCAAAATAGAATAACCACCTAAAATACCTTCAACATGATATCAATAGTCAATCGTATAAACTCAAGTATTGACAGTCATTGAGCTACTCAAGAATAAAAATCACCCTACAACTTATAATGGAAACCCAACTTTGAAGAACTTTTTTTAATATAGAGGAGCGAGATAGAATTTTTAACAGGGCCAAATTACTTTGAAAAGTTCTGTTTAAGAATAAGATTAGAACAGAACTCCTACCAAACCACTTGCTTACAGCATTATTAGAAGCCGTGCTAAGCCGAGCCATGCTTTTCAAAACCTGTTTTTGAGTAGGGTTTAGGAGGGGATTGGAGAGGATGAGCCCAAGTTCGGATCGGCTGGGTTCATTGTAAGTGTTTTGCTGTCTCTCCGTGGAATATTGATTGGTTTTCAAGTTAATGCCGGACAAAAACATGGAAAGGTCGGTCGCAGCTTGATTTCTTTTCCTGGTGCTGTCCTTGATAACAAAAATCCTGAATAGTTGTTTCAAGTTACGAAAATAGTTGCTAAAAGATAAGAAGTTTCAAGAAAAATGTGGAGACAATGCAAGGAGGTTTTCTTTTTTGCAACATTTTAAGCAAAAAAATTAATTTTTCTATATAAGAGAAAATTAGATGGATTCACTTAAAATTCAATATTTTCAAGGTCAAAATAACAAAAATATTCATATTTTAAGATGCATGACAGATTTTAAACAAAAAACAGAAAGAAAGATTGAGTTCAAAATCTGCAACCAGACAACTAAGGGCTTGTTTGGTCAAATAATTTTCTTTCCCTACCTAGAATCATACTTAGTGCAATGTTCTCATTGTAACTTGTTTTGTTACTATTACTAGGTTATGAAGAAAGCCATTCTGGAGAAACTTATCAATCTTTTGAATTCTTTTCTCTCTTTTCTAGTAATGTTACACTAAACTAGCTAATATTTGAGACCATAAAACTTATCTGAAAATAAATTCAATCTAGTTGAACACTAACTAGTGAAAGCCTAATCAATCCTCTACACTTAGTCATTGAGAAAATGAGAAGTTAAAAATAATAAATAATATAATGCTAATCTCTCGAACATCATCTAAAAATAAATTCATAAGCAAACAATTGAAAAAAAAAAACAAAAAACTTTGTTTCAAAAAAAATATAATATTTTTGGCCCAGTCTAAAAGAAATCAAAATCGGCCCAAGCGTTTACGAATCAAATTTGCTCATCAAAAGCCGAAATACAAAAGCATTTTAACTCTTCCACGGTGCATGTTTTTACCCCACGGTTAAAAGTCTCCTTTCACAGCCTTTTCTAGGGTTTTCCTAATTCTCTCTCATCAATTATGATTTTCCCGCCAATTCATTCGATTTCTAGAGTTTAGGGTTTTGTTTTCGTCCCCCAAATTCTCCAAATCCGTTCAATTTCACCACCGTAGGTATAGATAAATCCCATTCTCTCTCATCAATTAGGATTTTTTCTTTTCTTTTTTTTTCATTCCCTCCTCAATTTGTTCAATTTAGGATTTAGGGTTTGTGAATAATGGCGGACCCGGACCAATTGAAGCTGTTTGTGGGTGGGTTGTCGGGGAAGACTAGTGATGTGGACCTGAGGGAGCATTTCTCTAGGTACGGAGCTGTGGTTGAGTCTGTTGTGGCTGAGGATCGAGACACTGGGGCCCGCCGTGGGTTTGGGTTTGTTACGTTGTCCGATTCGACTGCTTTCGACGGGGCTCTCGGGGACAGCCACGTCATTCGTCAGAGAAAGGTGTTTTCAAGTTCTCTTTTATTGTTTTTATTTTAATTTTTCCTTTTCTGGGTTCGGTTGATATTAGTTGTTGTGAATCTTTGTATTTTCGAATGTTTTGTAAGATCAGACGATTGATATCCGTTTGCTGTTTCAGTTTGGATTATGCCTTTTTGGATTAGGGGTGGCAAGGGCTTTGTTTCGCAAAACTAAATTTTCTGAGATTGAATTTTTATCCCTACTGTTGTGTGGAGAACCACCAATCCAGAATTACGATAGGGACTATAAAAAAAGCCAAAGATCGGAAAAAAATGCTATTTCTGAACAATCAAGCAAAGTTGAACGGAGTAAAGAACAATAAATAACAACACAGCCAAGAACAACTAAAAGGGCTCTGAAGATTTACCTAGATTCTGGAGGATTTCATCTTGATGCTTAACTACCAAGAAAATCATTTTGGATTTATCCATGTCACACTTCCATTGGACACCCTTACAAAATGCATCCAAGAACTCTATAATGAGCGATAGTGAGGCTACGATTTCTATATACAGAGTATAGTGTATGCATATAAGGCCCCCAGGAAACCCTAGCTAAATATGTATTTTACCCGAGTCAAACTTTACTTGTGCGCTGAAATACACTTTCGTTCGGACGAAAACTCGTTCTGTTCAAATGACTTTATTGCCACCCGAGAGACAGCAATCCAAGGAGCGTTTTCCGGACGGAAACCCTTGCCGTCCGGACAAAGCTTACTGACCTCCTTCATAAAGTTTCTTCAAAGTTCCGTTTGCTCCATGTTCTGAGCAATTGAAAAGAACCTACTCTATTTGTTCCTCGGCTATCACTTCTTCTCTAAATTTATAGTTAGAATTTATTTGCCGGTATAGTTTTAAAGCTACAGAGTCTAGGCTTTGGATTAAATTGTCCCTCCCCTCCACTTTTAGCAAAGACAAGCTAGTCCCATAGCACAACTCGGATTATAAAATCATTTGGAAAAGTGGAATGGTCAAGCCATTGTTACGTGTAACAAAACAGCCCCTACATTTTTGTTATCACCTTCAAAGTGTTTTATCTCATGGAGTGGAAAGTAAGCATGAGACCATGAATGTTTGGACTAATTTAATCTGAGATGATTAATTCGTTACTCGTTAGAGATTGTGGTCATTTTAGTGCATGCTTATAATACTGTTGTCAACTGGCTGGGGCTTATTTGCATTAGTAGGACTATACATTGTGGGCTTACTTACTATAAAAATTGATGACTAACTTGGTATGGACGTGCAAATGTTAATCATGGAGGGTTTTATGTATAGCAGGTGGTCGCTGGATACTGCCGTGTTGTAATGTTTCATTCATTTTTCCAATGTTTCCTGGTATTGTTATGTTGCTATCTCTTCACATATCATTTTGTACTTGTTAACTGATGATTTTTGGATGTTTCATTTGATTTTGGTTTGATTTATAGGTAGATGTGAAGAAAGCAGTACCCAGGGGTGAGCAACTCCGAAATCATAACCACAATAAAGGTTTGAGTAGAAATGATGCAAGTAACTATCATAGGATTAGCAACTGCAGTGAGTTTAGGAGAAGAAAGATTTTCGTAGGGGGTTTATCACCTAGTCTCACCGAAATTGAGTTCAAATCTTATTTCAAGCGGTTTGGTGGGATTACTGATGCAGTTGTAATGCATGACAGCAAGACCAATCGTGCAAGGGGTTTCGGGTTGATCACTTTCGAATCAGAGGAGTCTGTCAAAGATGTTACTCGGAAGAATTTTTACGAATTAGGTGGTAAGCTTGTCGAGGTCAAGAGGGCTTTACCAATGGATGAAGTGATTGGTAATGGTATTCGTTCTCCGATGGTGGAAAATGGAAAATGTAGCTTTACCGATCACCATCTTGGGAATGGCCTACCTAATCCGGATGCTTATATTAACCCTTCCTTTTACCGGACTATCACGGGGAATGGAGGAGCTCTTGTATACCCTTATGGCTTACCGTGCCCTTTTGCTCAAGGCTTTTCTGCCGGAGGGTACTACGGAGTTGGTTATGAGATGGGATGTGTGGGACCCATGAGTCCTTTGATGAGCCCCCCTCCTCTTTTTGGGTTCGGAGGGAGCTCATTGCCATTTGGCACTTTCTATGCAGCATACTCAAATGTTGGTCCTGGTGTTCTTTGCATGCCAAACTGTACCGTATCTAATGGTGTCACCAATGTGGGAGTTCACAAAAATTAGAGTGAGCTTGGAAATGGTGATGGATAAGTGGGAGCTTATCTATTGTCCGCACAGATTGTTGAGATCAAAATTAATGGTGTTTCTATGATTGAAGTTAAGGATCGGTGATTGTGGGCGTACATAGCATAGTTTGACTGTAGCATCTCTTGTATTCATGTGGATGCTCCGTTGTATCTTCTAACTGATATCGCTCTTGGTTGCACAATTGTCTATGATTTCAACTCTCATTCTTACTGTACATCATTACGATATATGCAACGTAAATGTTTGTCTTTATTCTCATTTGGTTCCGTTGCATAGATGCATTTGTATTGCAGGAGATGGTATGTCATTGACGACGTCCCCCGCTCCAGCCCGGTTTTTGTAAAATGTCTATCAATTGCTCTACTAGTAACTTTGTGTTGAAAGTTCACTAGTTCTTAAGTATTAACTCAGCTTGCAAATTATGTGGGTGGTCCAGTTTTAAGGAAAATGTGAGACTAGATCCCCCTCTTTTTTTTTGTTAAAATAAATCGGAAATATCTTATATGTGAGCTTTGTGTGTGTTGTTCCATCAACCTCCTATTCGGTTTTACGAAAACCACACTTTTCTGTGAAGAAATATTAAACATGCACCACAAATTGACCAGGGATAGCAATGGTAATATGTGATATTTTTTGTGCGAGTTTATTCTCATGGTTAAGAAAAACACGAACAGTGTGTTTGATACTAGCAAATAATATTCACGAAATAGGCTGAGATTGAAGCCACAAATTTCATTTCTAAAACCATATATGTGCTGATTCACTAAGTAGAATCCTCTTTTCCATAGGTGTACTCCTGTTTTAATTGTTCAGATCTTAGTCTCCACATTTCAACTTTAATTTCTTCTTTTAAAAATTAAATTTGAGAAATATTCAGTGTTTCAATTTTTTTTTAATTTTTTAAAAATTTTCAGTATTGCAATACTTTCTCTATTAAAATAAAAAAAATTTCAACATAAACTATAAAACTCTGTTTGAGATTATAAATATATATATGTGTGTGTGTGTTTTATTATATGCTCTTTAATAATTTTTTATAAATTTTATAGAAAAAAAAAATTGATTAATTTCTATAATATAAGTTTTAGCAGTACCCGGAGAGAACCGGTGACAACTCCAAAGCCACACAAATCAGCTCTCCCTCTCAACCGGCTCCCTCCCTCCCTCTCTCTCTCTCTCTCTCTCTCAAGGTATGGTTCCACCTGAAGTGGAAAGACAAGTTCCTGGAGTGACATCTGCTTCGGTACATGGCGAGACTGTTTGGGTGGAGGGTCTTGTCCCAGGCATTGATTTTTGCAATCATGGTATTCCAGTTACCTTTTATTATGCGCTGGTTCACAGTTCTGATTTTCCACTTCCCACACTGCTTAGTACTTCTGGTTCATAAATATAGAACAGCCTCTCCTACCTAGAAGTATGTCATTGGCAAAACATTTTATAGCATCATCATCTTGACTTGTTGAGTGTAAAAAGATCAGTATATGTTATCGCCGAAGTTTGTTCTAATGTCTTCTGATCAATTAACATGTTCACATATATGCAAAATTGTTATTCAGATTTAAAGCCTGCAGCTACTTGGGAAGTTGATGGGACGGGATTGACCACAGGCATTCCTTTTTCAATGCACCTGCTTTCTGGTTGTAATACCTTTTCCTTGACCTTGTGCCTCAGTTCTTTATACATTGTTTTATTTCTTCTTCTTGTGTACAGCAAGTTTGGCGTAGTAATATTTTTAAGATCATATGACAATGTTTTGTATACTTAAAGTTTCTATGATCATATTACAATGTTTTAACTTGTCTTCATGTTCTCTTCTTTTTTAAGCTGGGCAAATTCACCTTCAAAATGAGATGGAGATATCCATTAGCTATGGTAACAAAGGCAATGAGGTACCTTTTGCTTTCCCTGGAGCCCACCATATATCATACTTATCTGTGTTTTTATGATTTGATCATATGGGCTGTCTTTGTATGGTATTATCATGTTTTTGTCATATGTTGCATTCCTTTCCATTATGTGTAGGCAAGAGTGTGAGTAACGTTTTTGGATGGGATAATTTCTTGAAATCAAACAAAGCTTTAGTCAATTGGGCGTTGATAATTACTTTGTTCCAAGTGTTTCAGACATGTCATGGTATATTTAATAGATCTTATCACTCGGAATGCTTTTGTTTATGCATAATATGTTCCCTTTTCCAGGATTTAGCTAATTATGAGTCTATAAAATGTGCAGTGATTTATTTAGTTCCAACATGTGTTACCTGCACTACAGTCAACTAAAGCTTATTTAGTTCTACAGGAACTGCTGTACCTCTACGGATTTGTAATTGATACCAATCCAGATGACTATCTCATGGTAACTTATTTTTCTCCAGCTTCCAGAATGTCTTATTTTTTGTTGCATATTTTAATCTACATTGCTATCTTATAATTTTAAGGAGTATAGTTATCTATGCACTGATGGTATAAAGTTTTTATTTCCACAAGTGCCCTTGGATGCATGACACTTGTCCATAACGTTGCACACGTAGAGTCACAGTATACGCAGGTGCTATTCATCCAAAGCTGCTGGTGGGAAAATTTTTTCCTCCGTCTCTGAGTTATTAATCTGCGATTTACTTTCAAAACCCTGCACGATATAAGGCTTGGAATTATTAAAAAATTAAAGTTTGAATGTCTTGACCAGGTCCATTATCCAGCGGAGGCTGTCCAGAGTCTCCCATGTTCTGAGTCAAAAGTACAACTTCTTGAGGCACAGGTGAGCAACAGTGTACTCTTATTGCGCCAAATACCTTTGCATGCTTGTAAAAGTAAAAGGATAAAAGACTTGCATTATCTTCATAACCAACAAGCCATATATTTGATACCTGTATGGGTACTTATTTTCGTGTGTATTCATATAATGTAACTTTTTACTGACTTGTTACTAATTGCTTCATTGGAGAAATTGCATGTTTCCACAGAAAGTTGAACTAAGGCATCTTTTACCTAGAAGCTTGCTGGATCACGGTTCTTTCCCAGCATGTTCCCCACTGAAAGAAAGCAGTGATGAGAGTACTGGTGTTCGGCCTTGTAGCTACAGTTGGTGTGGACAGCGCAAGATACCGAGCTACTCAAATAAGCTTGTTTTTCCTGAGGATTTGCTAACTACCTTGAGAACGATAGCTTTGCAGGAAGATGAGATTTATCAGGTTGCATCATTGCTACAAGAGGTTTGGCTTCTCACTTTTATGTATTTGCTTCGTGTAGCTTGTTAGTTTTTGGTCTGTACCCCCTTTAAGCTTTCGTGGCAATTTAATTATCATGGTTATGATGTCTGTGGGGAAAAAAATTCTATTCCAGCTTGCCAGGTGTCCCAACAAAGTGTTCCAAAATTGGATCCTGAATATTAGGGGCCTTTGGATCAAATTTTTACCAGTGACCTAAACCACCCAAAATTTTCAGGATTTATTCTCAGGGCACTTCCTTGCAACATTTAGCATTAAGGGGGAGAATCGATTGACAAAGCTTGCTAATGTTGGAAAATCAGTCCTACGTTCTTTTCATATTTAGTACATGGGCAGATGATTTACAATTTTAGTTCCATCATGAGATTCAGAAAACTAAGATGTGTTTTAGTATGCCTTTTTTTTCAGTTTTCAGTGTTTGAAAATTAGAAACTTGTTTGGTTAATGACTTGTGAGTTTTTGGTTTGGGTTCGTAGAATCAGATTGGAATGATTTTATGGAATCGTTTGTTAGGAAATTATCAAATTGACGTCAAAATGGAAGAACTGGATTACGTAGAAATGTGAGTATTGAGTCTGTTGGCATCCCAAAGAGATTGAAATTTCTGGCTACATGTGTATATTGGGTGTACTTTTCCATTATCAGAAAGTTATGGAAGATAATATGTCAAAAAGGTTCTTAAGCTGTGACATTTTTCCTGGTTTGAAATCTCTCTCTCTTAGTCTTTTCTCTTGTTGAAGCTTGTTGGTTCTGATGGCGAGAGGCAACCGAGTGATTCTGAAGTTCGAGCAGCCATTTGGGAAGTTTGTGGCGACTCTGGAGCTCTGCAGTTGCTTGTTGATCTGCTTAATGTCAAGTAAGCAATAAGATTCTTTATCTTCAACGCGTAGGTTATAGGGTAACGTTAGTTCTTAAGTTTATATGTTCGGTTGATTGATTATTTTCAATTTTGAAGAAGCTTTCAATAATGTGATCCAGTTGTAGAATACTGCTGCCAGTTATTTTTGTTGTTTGCACTATGATTATTTTTTCGAAAGTGAAAACGACAGAAAACAATGGTTTATCGGTGGGAACAGGAGACCAAATTAACCCCTAGTTGCTCATTGTTCCTTTTTTCCCTAAAGTCATGTATGACACTCATATATAGCAAAGAAGAATTTCTGAAAGCTGGTGCTTTTTCTGTATCTGCAACTGCAACACTCTACTCTTTTCTCCCCAGGCACAATTTTTGTTTAATTTTTCCTGAAACTGAATTTTGTTCAATTTTTGTGCGGAAACTACTACTGTGCGTAAAATATGCAATTGTTTGATGCATTCCACTCATTTGGAAGCCTTTCCAACACTTCTTATGATTGGTGATTACTTTTTGGACTTCGGAGAAAGATGAGGAATGAACACTTGTGAATTAACTTGATGTAAGGCGGTAATGAACACCAAAGAGATAGATAAACGTTTTAACAAAAACCACAAAAAGGTTGGACATTTTGACAAGATGAACAAAAGATATACCCCTTCTTCTCTAAACACACTGTTTATTCATAAAACAAACATTGAATGAACACATATAAAAATGACCTATATATAGGCCCAAAGGTGGATCTTTCACAAGGCAACTAAGACAACCGCCTTAGGCCCCCGAAAATAAGGGACCCCAAATTTGCAAAAAAATTTAATATATATATATA
>MKEJ01099098.1:0-11974 GCA_001753735.1 Embelia ribes | reverse complement strand
TAGCTGAAAATTCAGGTTTCCAAAAAGACAGTTGACAATACCATCTCTCATTAGATGGAAGTTAAAGAGGTACCCAATCCGATTGTGTTTCATAGTTTTAACACTTTTTATCATTTTGTTTTTTTATCGATATACCCGGGTTTTACAAGGATCATGTAATTTGTTAGCCTACTGTAGTAACTAAGTAAAACATATAAAAGAATCAATGGCACCACACATTCTGGAACGCCACGTGGCAGCCATGTACATCCTTTTGTCTTCATATACACTGCGAGTAGATTCTTCACTTTCCAGCTTCTACAGTCAGACTTAAATACACGGAAAACACACTTTTGTGGGACCCAAAGTGCACTCCTCCACCTTGAGTCCAGTTTTATCATATGGATCCAGGCCCACCTAACGAGTTAGTCCAAATAACAAAACTCATTTTTGGGGTAGGTTAAATTTCAGTGTTGACATGTATGTTAAAAGTGAGGTGGCCACTTCTACTCTGGCATTTTCCTTTTGGACGAGTTCGAAAATAAGGCAAAAATGGTCAAACAAACACAATTAATTTATGCTCTAACATTTCATATTGTGTTAACCCTGTAAACGCACACCTAGAGTAGATCGTTGTAACAGCAACACTATTAGTTCACTTAGCCCTTGTTAACAATGGCCGTTTGTATTAGCCGACTGAGAGGGAACAAAGGAATGACTTGACCAATACTCCCTATACAATAGGTGTGCAAAACTTGAAACATTTACGTTGTCGTCCCCTCCTAAATTTCAGATTTTATAATTATCTTAGTTCAATTGGACTTGGTTGCCAAAGATTCTGATCCGTTAGTGATTGTTGATGGGATTATCCCAAATCAAATATGATAACTTAAAAGCATGAGAATATTATTACATGATCACACATTATTGCGTCTCACATCAAAGTTACTAGCATACAAAAAAATTCCAATCAACAAAAGATCACGCATTATTGCGTCTCACATCAAAGTTACTAGCGTACAAATAAATTTCAATCAACAAAAATGAACCGCGAAAAGATACAAATGTAAATAAAGCCATAATCAAAACTGCGATTTCCAAATGTATTTGTAGCCGTTATTGTCTTGATGATAACTTTAGCAATATCTAATGAAAAATAGAAAAAAAAAATATTGCCTCCAAAATCAACTGAAAAGTGGTTCAAGTATCAAAATATAAGGTTCCTCAAACGCATCAAACACGCCAACTTAAGGAGAAAAGAACTTGTCACAACACCATCATAAAATTTGAGGTAAATTGCAAAAATGGTCCCCAAATTTTAATTACTTAACAGTAACACCCCTATGAAGGGAACCCACACTAGGCCAGACCACCTTGGATTTAATAGATATTGGTCGGGTCATATATTTATTAATAGCATCAAACCCACCAAACATGCCAACACCTCATCGCTATAACATGTGGCTTCACCTCTGTATCATAATTCTTAACTCCATCTGTATATGCATAGATAGCCCTTCAATGGATTACATAATTTTTTCCCATATGGATGATAAACCAATATATATAGAGAGTAATATTATTATGTCTTTATTCTGCTGTCTCTTTCTTTCTAGCTGTGACATATATATTTCTCTTTGGAAATTTGGTCCCTTTAGTTTAGATATCGTGTCAAAGATTTGATTGGTTTTATCGAGGTTGTTATAGATCACCGCTGTAAATGATTTATTTCCACAAAACATGTGCCACAACCTTGCCAAGCTATTGTTTACAATAACATAATAATAATCTGATGACAACGGACCTAAACCCGTGAGTCTCTTAGAAAACATAATAGGTGTTCAAACCTTCATTCTAGGATTGTGATTGATATGCAAATGAAATAAACTTTCATGTCTCAAAACTAAAAGTATTAACATCCAATTTAAAATGTGTCAAAATCACAATAATTTATTTGAGGAACCAAAAAACAAAAGCTATTTAAAAGCAATACTGACAAGGGCTGGGATGGAAAAGGAAATCCGAAAATGATAGAAGAACCAATGAGAAAAAGTATAAATCAATGTGGTCCAATATGGATATGGGATATGAGCATATAAAATTCGTTTATCAATCCAAGGTTCGTATAATTAAAACATTCTGGGAACTTGGGACGAAGATATTACTTTAAAAATAGTGAATTTTGTATATGAAACTAAACATGTCTAAGTGCCAGATAGAGATTAACCTGTAAATTACAAAAAAATTTGTTCAAGAAAAAAAATTGGATCCACTCCGCTTAAACTTCTAGTCCTTTTAAACCAAAACAACAAGAGGTCACCGCTTATTAGCTAGATATATTTGATATTTTAAGGGGAAAAAAATTAAAAAACTAAGAGTTTAAAGCTGTCACCAAACAAGCCTCTAAAATAAACTTGAGTGATTAAATTATTACTTGTCCAACCCTTTGAAACTTAAATTTTGTACACTCGAGGGTGATTAAGTGATTAAAGCTAGTTAAGTTGGATTCGATATGATTACACCAGTAATATAACCTACCCCCCCGGGAAAAAATAAAAATAAAAAAAAAAGAAAAAAGAGGTAAAATGAAAGATCATATCATAGAACAGACCCATCTTTAGTTAGACCTTAAGGTTTAGGTTTACAGAACCCAGCCCATACATTGATGCTTCTAGCCCATATTAATTTCTCCAAAGCTAGAAATTCTATTTAGACTTTTGACTCGAAAATCAAAAAGCTAATTCTAGGAGACCTATAGATGATTATTATGAAAAGGAAAACTCAACAAACAGATTGATGAAGTTCTAACATTTCAAGTTCTAATCAAAGATTTGTTTCAAATTTAAAGCTTAATCTGTGATGACTATGGAAAACAAGGTTCAAGAAATAAAACATTCTAACTTCTAACTAAAGTTTTCAAATTCTCCATAGAAAGTTCAGAGGAATTTTGGAGGTCGGAAAGCAACGTAAACCGGACCAGAACGAAAACACTACAAATACCAAGCAAGCTTACTTGAAAGGGTAAAACATGCTTAAAGAAGTACCAATTATACCACCACTAAATTGGAAATTACAATCAGTAAACCAAGTAAATATGAATTACCTTTTCTCTTGAGAGAGCCAGGAACTACAGAATTAACAATTTTATTCCTTTAATTTCCCCCGCAGGCAAGAGATGGAGCTGTTGAATATCACTGCCAAACTTTTCATCTGAAATCTGAACATATTATTAGTGGTAAGAATTGAGACGGTAAGATGTACAATTACATCATGATCAGGTAGAGGCAATGAATACTTAATCAAGTTACATATTAGTATATCACCAAGAAACTGGCCTTGGTGGCATCACAAAGCTTCAGAATTAGAATAGCTCTGTCGTCGTCTTCTAGTCCAGAAAATGAACGCAATGGATTTAAGTTCGGAAACAGCAGTGGATAAGGCTAGGCAACAAAACAGCAACTCGTCCACTGCAAGAAATATCTGATGAAGAAATGGATCGAGACCATACGCTTTTGAAAGAATACTGTAGTTATGTTTGGACAATCTTTATGCCAAACGTAGCACACCATCTTAAAGGGATTTTTCATCTCCAGGGAACCGACAACAATATATCTGTCATCTGCCAACTGAAAAAGCTCCTTTCCTGAATCTACAAGTTACCAGCATATCACTTTCCATCTATATGAATAAACTATCTCCTTTCTCTTTCATTTTGCACAAAAACAAACAGCTAATACAAAGAAATCTTTACAAAACATCAGCAAAGGAATATTCGTTTAAAGAAAAATGAGGGGAAAAAAATCAATTATATACAAAATAGGTGGAAAAAAGAAGAAAGAAACAAAATCCAACAATAAAGTAACAAAACGGGTAATATGATCCAACTAAACTTATTCATGTCGTTACCATATAACCTTGGATGATTAAAGGTATGTAATTTTTACAATCCTCCTTTTCGATTGCTCGTTTACTATGATCAAGTTCCTGGGTATTGGTTTTGGATCTTATTATGTTAACTTTAACAATGTGATGATCAGAAGTCCCTTTTGAAGAGAGAAAACCAAATATGAATCAGGAACAAACTTGTATGGTAATTCTGAAGATGCCAATATATAATCCACCCGAGTTCCATATTTGCAAGTTCCCTGTACACCGGAAAAACCCAAGAGTTCAAGCTTTTTAACATAACCCCACCCTCCCCCAAAGTGGAATTTGGCGAAGTCAGGTGTGCAAAACGAAACAAGCAAAAATAAAAGAGTTCATACCCTGGCCTTTGGCGTTCATGACAATTGATTCACGTTCTCCAGCAAAGTCCTTCGCATCTGCATATTGCTTGCTCTTCAAGAACTTCATTACGCCAATCTTTGGGTGGGCTTTTCCATTTCTTCGTAGTATTGGTACAAAGTAGATAAAATTCATACAAATCAACCATTTTCCATTTCATAAATGGGATTATTTAGAAGTTTGGGGTTCTAAATTCTACCTTTACCATATCTGTCCAACTTTCTGGCGATTAATTAGTTTCATCAAGGGAATTGAGACCTCCGGCTAAAATATGGGGTCCATCATTGGATTGAATAATTGCATTTATTTGCTTCATTCTCCAGTTTTTGTCTAAATGATCGAGGAGAGTACAGTAAAAGTTTTAACTTGCTTGCCTGGGGAACATTAATTGTAGCCTTCAGAACATTCCAGCAAAGTGTCCAGAAGCACAACAAAAGCAATAGATTTTAGCTAGCTCGAGATTTGAATTTCAGGGTTTATTAATTCTCTGTTCCATGTGTTCTTGGACTTTCAGTTTCTATATCATTCCTTGTACGCTGGTTTCAGTATAGGGAACAACATTTTCCAAATATTTTTTGGGTTCATTGGAGCCCGGTAAGCGGGGGAGGGGGTGACTCAAACTCTCAACTCAAGATTGTAAGGCGGGAAACACAGAATTTATTCAAACCTCATTGTCATCAACGTCTCTTATTTGCTTCATTTCCAGACCAAGCATTTAAATCTAGCAAAGCAACTTTGATTATTTTCATTTCCAGACCAAGAATTTAGATCTAGCAAAACAACTTCAAGTCGGTTTTTGTGGAGATGTTTCCAGAAGAATTCTTGAACGAATTGCTTTGGCATGGAGCGGACTTAGCAAAAAGGGAAGAAACAATGAGTTTCTTTCTAATAGAGGAAAATACAGGAAAATAAAATCAAGTCATCTAATTTTTAAAAAACAGTAAAAGTAGATCTTGATTATGTACTAATTAACTAGAAAGCTATATGATATGCCCAGGTAAATCAAAGGAAAAGGGAATTGGTTTGACGGTAGTTGTGCCCAAGAAATCCCTAACATGCATAAAGAATAATATTAGTTGCTTGGCTTCGGCTTCATACTAAATTAGTACTTCCTCTGTTTCTGTAACCATTTCCTTCCTTTTGGTTTACTGGAAAGATGATTTTATTTTATTTTTTGGTTATTAACTGCCTAGGTTGTGAATACATAAACAAACCATAAAAAGTCAAACTGGAATACTTTTAACACAAAAGCTACATTTTTGATTGAGAGATTGACGGTAGTCGGTCCTTTTAAATTCAGATGAAAGGGTAGTTGATTTAGTACCATCTATCATGTTGAGTGAAAATGTAGTTTTTAAATTCAGCGGGAAATGGAGATGTAGTGAAAGCGAATTCATAGCACATAATCCTCAAAAAGGACCACACCTTAATGGATCATAAAACAGATAATAATTGCCAGGCTCATGCCTTCATGGGCCATATAAGGATCAAGGAGGCATTAGNNCCGGCCAAAACAGAAAAAAAAAAAAAAAACTGTCACAGTACACAGAATGGTCCAAAAGGAGACTCGTACGAAATTTCAAATTACCAGATGAGAAAGAAACACTAACCTTTATAAGATATCCTCTCAAGTGGGAAAAGCAAAACATCTTCTCGGGCTAACTATGAAGCAATTTTAGAACATGATAATTTCTGATCCTGGAATCCAGAGCAAGACAAGACGAAAGGATTTTTTCGCTCACTCGATTAAAAGGTTGGAGCTATAAGAGGTTTAAGTTTTCAGTAATTCACATAATCAGCACGCTTGATACCCTACAAGACACTAAATACATGAGAGCCTATACCATTTTAATTACAGTACCTGTTGGCGTTGATATGTTTACATATCTTGAGGAACCATCTCCTTTTAGAAACTGAATCAATGGCATCTTATATGTGGTTTATTGGAGAGCTTGGTATTTTGGTTAAGAAGGAACCGGTCATAAAGAAAAGTTATGGAAAGCTATGATTTATGCGCAATGAAAGGATACTACAAATTCTTTTAGAAATGAAGTTAAGAATGGGACTTAAGAGGAATTCAGAAAGAAATGCAGAGTCATTATTCGAGCTCGACCCGCTCTCCTTCCATCATGAAAAGCATATGCAAAGAAAAAACTAAAGAATTCCATCATGAATTGACCTACAATTACAGTTAAAAGATTCAAATGATTCTCCCTCCTCAGTACAAGATGCAGCTTTCTGAAAGTCAAGATGGGATGTTCATAACATGCAAGATGCAAGGACCTTTGTTGGAGAAAAAATTACATGCTAAAGTTGGTGATATGTGCGTAGCAAGAAGGAAAACAACTAATCCTGTTTCTTAACTATTACTACCTAATCTAGGTTAAGAATAGATGTTAAAGTAGAGATGCAAACTTATCGCAGAGGCAAAGCAAAAAGGTTTAGCATCTCCAATTCTTCAACTCGGGTAAATACGCATCACAAACATTCAATAAGACAATAACAATTTGTAGAAGATGACTTACCATTCCTATTGCCATTTGGCTGATTCACACCGTCTCTCCATAAAAATAAAGGACTTTAGTTTGTTCCATCGTCGTCGTCTTAATGCAGATTATACCCATAGGATGATACTATAGATAAAACTAAAATGCACTGTAACTGTTGTAAACGTAAGCAACGGTGATAATATTGACATTAAGTCTTTTGATCGGAAGCAACTAGAAAGATTTCCTGTTTGCGGTTAACTTGATAAGTCCCGAGCAAAATGGCCATTGGCAACAAAAAATGACGCTTTCTTAACATCATAGGAAGACACGTTAAATCCGTTTTAAAGGTAGTAAAGTACTCGTGAAACTTGCTAAATTCATGCACGGGAAAATTAACATAACAAACAGAAGTTCAAAACAAACATTTGCATCGAATAAGCTTTCCGTTTCAACAATAAAATATGGCTGGTTGTAGAGCATGACAGAAACTTGGTGTCATTTAACCGATCAAACTTCTTCGATTTTGTAAATAATAGTCTTCATATGGGAAATCTGTATAAAAGGCCATACGAAAAATATAAGTAATGAAAAAATTGAGTAGCAAAAGCTGATTGTGACATTATGGAGCTTTTATTATGCAGATGTATATGAAAAAGAACAAAATTTGTTCTTTAAGTATCCAGTGCCAACAAAATTTTGAAGTTTACCTATGCGCTGTTAATTGGAAAAATCTGTTACGTAGTCCCGAGGGAAATTGCCCATTGGAGAAAAGATTATATAGATGTATATAAAAGGGCCAACAAGAACAAAGTGGCAAAGATTTGAACCCTTGATCGTCTAGTTCGAACGGAAGCTATTGCCAACAAGACAGCTAGACATGCAAGAAATTTATGCGACTATCTTTTCATATATATAATTACCGTTTTGAGTGCCCCCACCCTTACAGCTGCATACCTCCATCCTTAAGTAACAAATTGTAACTTATTAAAGCCGTTACACTTCCCACTAAAAGGCCTATTAGTAGGGAGGAGAGGGACCCATTATAAGTAATTCATTAATTCAATAAATTTTCGATGTGGAATATACTTCATCACTCCCCCTCACTTCCGAAAGCCCAACAAGTGCAGATAAGGGGTTGGAGTCAAATCAACAATTAACAATTTTTTTTTGAACAAGCCCAGTTTGGCGCTGATACCACCATAGTAAAGCCCGTGCACTCCCCACTAATAGGCCTTCTAGTAGGGAATGCATGGGCTTCAACATGGTATTAGATAGAGATAAACAAGGGTGCCAATACTGACATTAAGGAACTTTGAATAAACAGCAACTAGAAAGTTTACCCGTGCACAGTTAATGGGAAAATTCTGTAATTAAGTCCTGAGAGAAATTGCTCATAGGTGACTAAAAAGCATGCACTTCTAAACATCCGAAGTAGACTCGTTAAAGCTGTTTGAAAGGATATACAGTATTAGTGAAGCTTGCTAAATTCACACACATAAAAATTATTGTAACTATATGGAAAAGAAGTTTTGCAGAAACCATTATATCGAGTAAACCTTGCTTTTACAGCAATACATTATGGTTGGTTGTTAAGCATGCAAAAAAAATGGACTGTTCAATATTGCTCAAGCTTATTTGTTTTGCAAATACCTAGTCTGCTATTGGAAAACAATATAAAAGGATCACATTAATATACATGCAAACTTAAGTTGCTAAATTCATGCATGAATGCACAAAGAGAGAAACTCGAATTACTTGACAGAATAATCATGGCGTAATTGTTACTTCTTTTGAAAGTTCTTTTTAAAAACTGTTTTCAATCGCTTAACAAAACCAGCAGAAAATCCTAAAGGCACAAGATTGGGTTAATTTACTAATTTATTTATTCATTCTGTTCGCATTTCCACCTGCAAAAGTTTCTTGCCATATTCTAAATGCACTCTACCAATTTGGTTTTGTGAAGAAAATGAATTGACACAACCTTACACTTTAGACTCCAAATACAATTCAAGATATACATACTAAGTCAAACCCAACAATTAACAAAATGAAATTAAATCTTTCTTCCAATGCATACAAGGCCTCGAGGAATTCACGCTTTGTGAATCTTTTAGTCCTGACATGGATAACTTGCCTCAAGGTGCACGTAGGTCGGTTCCAGACTTTGATCACTAAACCAACAAGGAAAGTGAAATGCTTTTCACACTCATTAAATAAGCCTTAAATAAAACAAGGTATCAATATCCTGTGTCAGGGATAATTTGTGTAGTCAAACTGGGACGCTATTTCCTAACCCTTGAGTTCCAAAAAAAGAAAAGATATGACATGGATATGGTCATAAAGCACATAAGAAAGGAAATAAAGCATTAAGAAGTTGACTTAAAAGGTAACCACATTATAATAGGGGGTACCACTTGTGTACCATTGTGCAAGACTGTATGACGCGTTGTTGAAGATGCTAAGCGCATGATATCTCAGCTAAATGCAAGAGTTCTTTCATCAGTTGTACCCACTTGGAAGCTTCTGTTACGGGAGATTCTCTCCCTGCGTATGCACAAACACAACATACATTAGCAAGAAACACATTGTCATTTCAGTGCACAATTACAAAAATTTAAGCTAAATATCATCTTAGTTTGCCAAATATGGATATATATCATTGTCTGCCGCCCCAAATTTAGGCACAATGTACAAATCCAAATTTCCTTATTTAGATTGTTACTACATGTTATATTTGAGTTTGTAAATGCAGGAGAGAAAAATGGCTAACTTATTATATCATATTTTGAGAAAAATTTAATTCAAAACGTGAGGGGTGAAAATAGTGCCCCAAATTTTCAAATCACACCAGAATTTCAGAAAGAAAAATTGACAATAGCTTGAAATTTTGACAATATTTCTCAAACCGTAGCTCCGATTGAA
Organism: Embelia ribes; assembly: GCA_001753735.1. Lineage (NCBI taxonomy): Eukaryota > Viridiplantae > Streptophyta > Magnoliopsida > Ericales > Primulaceae > Embelia > Embelia ribes. The sequence goes on along the minus strand of MKEJ01099098.1, from coordinate 2,300 downwards.
TTGAAATTTTCCCCTTAGATAGATAGATATTTCATTTATTTACAATTTCGTGTTTTGAATATAATTTAATTTGATCCGTAGATGGGTCGAATCGGTGCACGAAGTACTTGATTTGCACCAAATTTCCAGAGAAGACAGAAATTCAACTTCGATTTCATATAAGTTTTTAATCAGTTTTAACAACCTCAAAACTAACATTTTCTTCATTGATTCAATAGCATAAGATTCAAATTCTGGAGCGTACCTAATCCGTAGACCAAAGGATTGCTCGGAAAGCTCGAGAAAGTTACCGAAAGTAGCTATCCGAAACCCGAATACTAAATGGAAAGATAAGCGAGAAATCTTATGAAAACGAGATCGGAATCCACCACGAATTCATTAACATTAACAGGACGAAACAATGAACAACTTATAAAAACAAGAACAAAACAACATCAATACTCACATCAAACTAACGAGAACAATACAAGAAAACCAAATCCGCGGTTATAACGCCGCCCAGATGTCTCCTCCTCCCGGAATGCTTGAATTTTGCTCAAGGGGAAGTTTACCTTTTTCACTCCTCTCCTCTATTGTATCTCTCCTTTTGTCCGCTGGAATGATATGCACGATTATGCATATTGGTTGTAATAGGCATATTAGTTGAAACAATTCATTTAAATGATATGCACATTATTAGTTGTAAAAGGTATATTAGTTGAAACAATTCAACTAAACATGTTATTATATAAATATACATATATATATATTTTTTTTTTTGGGTCTTACAATACTACCAGATCCAGCCATAATCTTCAGTATTTTCATCAGCATAAAATATTTCTTTTTATTTTATTTCAAAAAAAAAAAAGAAAGAATGTAACAAATGGACCTCATTGTCATATAGCATCTCTTCGTTTATTTCACTTTTAAGATAAGCATAATTTCTAACCAAAAACAAAAAGGAATATCACCATAAAAGAAAAGAACAAATATTTGATTTAATAGATCAAAAATCTAGATTCATTATTTATGGACTAGAGTAAGAAATAACAAAAATAATTATCTAAATAGCCTAAAATTCCTAAAACATAACGGATTATTTTAGAATTAAGGATTTAAAAAGCATAATAGATAAAATTTTGGTACTAAAAATACTTGTAATAAAACACAACTTATAACTTAGGGACTAGAAATCAAATTAAAGCTTCTATTTGTCATGTACCTTGTGTTCATCTCTCTCTCAAAACGTATTCCCCCACATCTAATCCAGCCCTTATCCCTTCTCTCTTCCTAACTATCTCCCCTGCTCCCACCGCCTGCTCCCAAACCGCCACCTCTCTCTAAAAATATTTCGTAATCTCGCACAGATCTGGAACCGGAGAAAGCAATTGTGGGTTACTCTGAAAAATATTCCAAGGCTACCGAAAATAAAGATAGCGAAAAGTTATTACGAAGAAAACAAATTTTTCTTAAAGGATGTGGGTTTTGTCGAAGGTGGTGATGTGTATGGGATGAGACCGAAATTCTATGAAGGTCGTAAGAAGATCAAAGCAATTGCGGCGCGGTGATTTTATATCAAGCAGTTGAAAGCCCAAGACCACTACCGCAAGCATGGGATTACACCGGAGTTGGAAGAGCTGCTATCTGACAATGAAGTCTATTTGTTACTTTTTAACTAAAAAAATAAGGAATACTACCATAAAAGGAAATAACAAATATTTGATTTGATGGATCAAAAATCTAGATTCATTATTTATGAACTAAAGTAAGAAATAAGAAAAAAATGAGTTGAGAAAGATAAAGTAACAAATAGACTTCATTGTTAGATAGCACATCTTCCAACTCCGGAGTAATCCCATGCCCGCAGTAGTGGTCTTGGGCTTTCAGCTGACTGATATAAAATCGTCGCGCCGCAATTGCTTTGATCTTCTCACAACATTCATAGAATTTTTGTATCAAACCATACACAGCAACGCCTCCAACAAAATCCACACCCTTCAAGAAGAATTTGTTTTCTTCATAATAACTTTCCACTATCTTCATTTCCGGTAGCTTTGGAATATTTTTCAAAGTAGCCCACAACTGCTTTCTCCGGTTCCAGATCTATGCGAGATTACGAATTATTATTTTTAGAGAGAAAGATGGTGGTTTGGGAACTAGCAGTGGGAGAAGGGGTGATAGTAAGGAACAGAGGGGGGATAAGGGTTGGATTAGAGGCGAGGGGGAATAAGAACGGCCCTGGGGCTGCGAGGGAAAGGTGAGAGGATTACGGTTTGAGAGAGAACAAGGGAGAAAGCAAGGGACACAAGGTACATGAC
>MKEJ01099094.1:10070-20260 GCA_001753735.1 Embelia ribes | reverse complement strand
ACTTAATTAAAAATCCAAGTCATAGATATAATTAATGTCGGAATAAAGAAATCAAGAGACATCGTTGGCAACACGATGTAGTAAATGGTCAATCTAAAAATTGAAGACTTATTTTAGTTTTTTAGACTCAAATGAACTAGTGGATTAATTAGCCGCTTATTTAATAATTGCTTCATGTTTAATATTAATTAATACTAATTTTGTATAGATTTGAAGTCAAATTAAACTACTCCTAGCTGCAAAAAATTCTTTGGGGTCACCGCCAAGGCCTTTGGCCTGCCTGGTAATTACCCGGTTTGTGTGGGACGGAAAATTGCACAAATCTCGGGATTGGTGAAGTTGTGCGTGAACTAGCCCAGATATCCGATTATAAAAAAAATCAAATAAAACTAATATAAAGAGCTTGTCTAAAAAAAAAAAAATAACTTTACAATTGTTTGTGACAAATTATGGAAAAGGGAAAATAATGATTCTCATTGACTTATCACTGAGTAGCCAATAGCTTCCTATTTATAGAACAATAAGAGATGAATATATAAACAAAATAATATGAACTCTAAAATTAAATATTATCTAATCAAATCAAATCAACCCAAAATTAATACTAATCATAACAAATCAAATCAATTCTAATCTTATAATATCTATAGCAGTTTTCTCCATACCCTGAAAGAAGCTTCTGCGTTTTATAATAACTTTATGATACCCTTGAAACGTGATGAAACCCAAAAGGAAAACAAACAACTAATTAATTTAATAGTTTATACTAGATAAAAGTGGATAAAATGATTGTAACCAACAATTATTAACATTGATGAGTCAAAATTTGAGGAGCAAGTTTTTATTTAACAATTAACTCATACATAATATATGTAGCAACTTCAAATAAAGAAACAATAAGGCATCATTAACATAATACTAACATATGTAATAGATAATAAAGGCTAGTCAACTTTACTAAAAGTTTTATCCAGTTTGTAAGTGCTTGTTCTGATTCATAAGCAACACTAATTGGAGAATTTATTTTTGTTAATGAGCCCTCTAACAATGATTTCGTCATCTGGGGATCCGATTCACTACTCTTCTAGGGTTTTATTTAGCTTCGAGTGTATAGCATTAGACGGATCATTTGAATGGTTTTTGAGTATTTGTACATATAATAGGCTATATAGCGGCTGAAGGATCTGAAGGTTGTCTAGCTACGGTATTAAATTTACGTAACTACGCGACAAACATGGTTAAAACCTAAGAAGGGTATCCAATTGAATAAACTCTTATGCTCGAGTCAGTAAATGAGATTGCCTATGTCATAAGATCGTATACATCTCCATGATACAATGTGGAAAATAAAAATAGAAATTTTTGTTTTACTTTTTAATTTGAAAATATTCGGATCTATGCTTAATTTTAATACTTATATATTTAGGTGAAGTAGGGCTTAAAAACAAGAAATGCCCTTGGATGCTCATCCTGTTCATTGCTAGGGTTCCACGCGTCACCTCAAGTTGAAAAACATATGTAAAAGAAATGCTTACATCTGATTACCTCAATGGAGATTGTTCTATATATATATATATATTTATTTATTTTATTATTATTATTATTTTACTATTATTTATTTATTTAAAATCTTCTAAAAGAGAATATTTGTCTTTTAATTAAACATGCTAAATGATAGAACCAAAGAGAAAAACGCAAAATCTTTTTATTTTTTTTAATCAATTCAGAAAAATATAATTAATTTTGCTTACTACTACATCCTCAGCCCCATTTTAATATACCATTTTTATTTTTGTGTCCCATATTATATAACCAAGTTTGCTGATTTAAAAAATAGCCAAAATGAATATTTACTTATGTACCCTCATTAAATATATTTTTTGTAAAAACAATAAAAATTTTCACATTTCCAATCAATGATATCTTAATAAAATAAATAAGAAATTAAATATTCCAACCATTCTAACTAAATTTTTTCTTAACCCTATTGAAAATTCAAACAAACCAATTAATTTGGGACAGAATGAGCATCGAAATGTCCTTATTGTTGCATCAAACATTTTGAAAAAAACAAATGTTTCCAAATCGTAGCGTGGTTATATACTTTGTTTTGTATTCAATCCCTTGTGGTGAGAAATGGATTTGAATTTTATTGCATTCTATCGTTTACCATTGGGATTTATTTATATTAAAGGTCTCGATTCGCCTTTATTTGCTTTCTAGTTCGTTTCTCGTAATCACCGGTTTAGATAATTTGTATTGTCCGGACGGTAAATATGACCCATTGATATTATTCGTACATGAATCACATAGTGGCACGGTAGCGCACGATAAACTACCTATTATAAACACGACAGAATGTAGCACTGATTGGCGGGACTCGCTGAACGTATCGAGAGCTGATCGGACCGAATTGGGCAATTCGATAGTGATATGGTGCTTGTGCAATTTTCAGGGACAAAGGCAAATATTTGCTAACCGTTACAATATACACTCATAATTTTAAGACCCACAAAATATCATATATTTTAGTTAAAATAAAATATGTGTATCTCGCTCCCCCAAAAAAATATATATATTCTTCTCCCCATTATTATTGATACAATGTTCAAACCCCATTTTCAACTCCTCCGAACAACTTTTATCATAACTTTTATCCTTTTCTATTCTCATCTTGAAATATAATATATTTTTTTTTGAATTATTATGTTTCTAAAATAACTGGATTTAACAAATAATTACTGGGCCAAGGGTTGAACCGGCCCACACAAATAGCCCAAGCCTGATATGCTCTTTGTCTCGAAACCCGACCCGGCAACGGGTTCTGTCTGAGAGAAAAGAAACTCGTAGTTTGGACCAAAACTCTATCTGGCCCCTATAGTTTAAAGTAAAACAAAATCAGTCCCTGGTTCTTGCTGAAAAGATGGATTTAGTCCTCATATTTATTTATTTTAAATTTTGAAAATTTTAGGGTGATCAAACTAGAAAAAAATGAGAAAAATAATTGATTTAAAAAGACCAACCACGCTTGAGCTAATTGATTGATTTTTATTATCTCGGACAACATTATGTCAATAAAAAAAATTACTCCAATGTTTCCAAATCTATGGACTACATCTGTTGAAATGAAAACTAGATGAAAATTAGAATATTTGGTAAAACAAGGGAACCATTTCTGTAATTAACCCAAACAAAAACTCCGAACTAAAGGTCTAATCTTTTTTCAGCTCTGTTGCTAGCCCTAAATCTCTCTCTCTCTCTCTCTCTCTCTCTCTCTCTCTGAGCAGCATGACGAAGCAGCAATCAAACTGGTCTCCTTACGACAACAATGGCGGGTAATTCTTTAATATGAATTTGTATTTAATTTTAACATTTCATTAGCTGGGTATGCTATGCTTATACATGTTTACATATACACATATATGTGTATATATATGCAGGACGTGTGTAGCGATTGCGGGAGCAGATTACTGTGTAATTGCGGCAGACACTAGGATGTCGACCGGTTACAGCATCCTCACTCGCGATTACTCCAAAATCTGCCAACTGTACGCTCATTTTCCCGAATACTATGCTTATATATATATGTTTGTGTGTGTGTATGTAAATGTGTATTTAGCTATTGTAGCATTATGTAGACGGATAGGGGCATTCACACCGGTGTATATATATGCGTATATGCTGGTTTATTTAATTATTGTGGCATTATGGTACGCTCATTTTCCTGAATGCTATGTTCATGTATGTATATATATGTATATGCATGTGTATTTAGCTTTCGTATCATTATGTAGGCCGATGGGGGCATTCATTAAATGAGCACATATACTAAATTTTAAAGATTGAACTTCATGGAACTCTCCACCAGTGTTGTCAAGGGTAGACTCAGGATTCGGATATGGGGTTGTTGAATTGTCGTATGAAAATTTTTGAGGGTTTAAGGGTCATAAATTTTTTTCCTAAGGGTGCTAAAGCTGTATAAAAAAAAATTTACAAAAGAAATAAGATTTTGGATCGATTTTGTAAAATTATGGGGAGGGGTACTATATCCCTTAGCAAACTCAAATGTTGGTTCCTTAGTGTAGTATATCTAATGCTAACCGGTACCCGAAAAAATAAGAGATTTGCTTCAATGCTCCCCTTAAAATGAGGGATCATGGTTATCAACAAAACTATTTTTTAGTTCAGGGGATTTGGTGTGGCCGTTCTCCATATTTTAGGCTCTAAAATAGAGTTGAGGTATAGGGATTAACATTTAGAGTTTGGAAACAATTATTTGGTGGGAATGTCTTAAATGTAATCGAGCATTTAGGTTTTAGATCTTGGAAATTTATGCATAATTTGTGCGATGGACTGGTTATTGTGACATAATTTGATTGGAATATTCTAAAATGATAGGGGCACTGGCACGGGTGCTTCTAATGAACTCATGTACCAAAGTTTTGAGCTTAAATTTTACAAAAGTCTCCACTAGTGTAGTGTATCTAATTGTATTCGATCCCCTAAAAATTAGGGATTTAGCTTCAGTGATCCTCATAAACCAGGGGAGTTTGTTTACCCACAATTTTTTAAGTTCAAGGGATCTGGTGTGGCTTTCTCCATGTATTGGGCTCTAATTTAGAGTTTGAGCTATAGGGATTAAAATTTAGGGATTAGAAATGGATAGTCTGATGGGAATGCCCTTAGATCACTTCAGTTCCTATTGTTAAGGAAAATGTCAACGCACCTTGTGTAATTACACGGGTGTTTATACTATTCTCTGTATATGATTCTCTATGCATATATCATCACTCATATATATGCCTGTGCATTGGATGTTGGTTTAATTTTGTTATTTTGGTGTTGTGATTAGGTGATTTATGAGTTGAAAGCAGGGGGTGTGGATGAGAGGCGTTTGGTTGGGGTCAAGCTGGAGAAGCTTGCTGAGGGTGAATCAGGTATGACCTGGACTCTTAATATATATACGTATCCGTGTTTGTATATCATATTTATCGGGTTGTGGTCAATTGGTTTACTATTCGTTGTTTGAAGTTTTAGATTTTATCAATTAGGATGCTCCACCAGAGTACTTAGTCTCAATGCCTAAATTTTAATCCCCTATATTTAAGCTTTATAATAGAGGTTGGGATGTCTAGAATAACCGCACAAGAACCCTTGAACTTTAAAATAGAGCGTGGAAAGAACCGTTGTCTCCTCAAGGTGAACATCGTAGTAATCCTCCTATATTTTAGAGGAGTATTTAGATACATTAGTGGAAGGGTTCTCTTGGGTTTAATCACTAATATTCGGGTGGGACATATTTATGGGAGATGGTGGGGGTGCACTATGCAATTATGCTCATGCTTTCAGCTGGTTTGCAATCTTATTTCTATTTTTGCTTATTTAGCGGCTGCTTCTATCTTATTCCAGTGTTAGTAATACTATTGGAAACACTGCTCTTTGGTAAAGAAGGGTCTGCAGAAGTTCATTTTAGCTTTAGCCTTGTTACTCTGAGTTCAAACATATTTTATCTCGATATTAGAAGGGCTGTTTTTAATTTGTAATGATAGTGACATAAACCCAGCCTGTCAAGATGCATATTAGAAGAGAGATAATAGCACAATTGGGTGGGTTGGAAAAGAGGTGGAAGAAATTATGTGCAAATTCAGCTTGATGTTGGTGTAGGAACCCATGCTTGAGTCCAAGATTTTACAGACAAATAGATAGGGATGCTCTTCTTGTCTAAATCAGAGTTTTCATGCGAAAGAAACTTTTTCTCATTAGAAACTAGTACATGATGAAGAGTGGCTTGATTAGAACAATTGGTGCCCTTAGGTTAGGGCGATTATATTCAGAACAAGGGCATGCTGGTTAAAATCCATCCTGCTAGTGAACTTGTGTGTTATTGCTAAATTTATATCTTGGATTTACTTTCCTTGGTTTGGGTGGTTTAGCTTGTCATGGCTTTGCTTCAGAATGAACTCTTCAACTGTCTATATTTTAATTGTAAATTATTCATTACCCACTTTTGGCACATTTTTGTTTTATTAATATGGGGATGCCAGTTGTGTATTAGCAACCTTTTCTAACATATGCTGTATGTGCTCTAGAGCCTAGAGGGAAGCCTACTGAAGCCATGCGGGGAGGGAGGTAATACATCTATGACCTTTCCTACACTTTGTTGGTGTTTATGCTCTTTCCTTTGAAGGCTAAACTTGCACTGGTATGATTCAAGTGTAAAGCAGGTTAGTTTCTTTGATGATGATGTGTGCTTTTGGCAATTGTGGCGTAACCGTTCTGCTGCTGCTGAGGCCCCATCAGCTGTCAATCACGTCACTTCTTCTTTTAGTTCACCTGCATCAACGAAGGGGAGGCATTTTCTTGTCATCTGTTGTGAGAACAAAGCAATATTTTTGGACTTGGTAACTATGCGTGGTCGCGATGTACCCAAGCAAGATCTCGACAACAGATCGCTTGTCTGGTAAGTCTGTATAATATTGATGTGGACAATCATTTTTCACTTTTATTTGTAGCCTTTAGTATTCTGTTTGTTTTGCTGCTATTTCATTATTATCTTTTGTAATTATAACTCTGCCAACTACGTAGCTATATGGCAGAGATTGAAAAATTTCCTCCTAGTGTTGTTTGTAACTTGTACTGACACTAATAATTCATTGTTGCAGTATGGAGTTCCTTTCAAGATCAGCTGCTGGGGACGGACCTCTTGTGGCTTTTGGGGGATCAGATGGTGTTATTAGAGTTCTTTCAATGCTAACGTGGAAGGTCTCTTTCTCTTCCTTCCTCTTCTCTCCCTCTTTATTGTATCTTTTGTTTTTTTCTTGCAGGTACATATAAATGGAGTGTGTCTTGTATCATAAGCTTTACTAAGATTCCTTAATTATCTTATACATCTCAATTTTGTTTGCAGCTTGTTCGAAGATACACCGGAGGCCACAAAGGATCAATTTCTTGCTTGATGACCTTCATTGCTTCTTCCGGAGAGGTGGGTTTTTAGGACGTCTTGCAGTTGGTCCTTCAATTTTTAAGTTCTTATTCGCAAATCATTATCAATATCAAATAAGAGCATCTTCATAAGACAACTTGTTGAGCTTTATTTTTCTGCAAATGGCTAGGCACTTTTGGTTTCCGGTGGCAGTGATGGCCTGCTTGTGCTTTGGAGTGCTGATCATGGCCAAGATTCTCGGGAGCTCGTCCCCAAGTTGAGCTTGAAAGTAACTTACTTTCTATCTTTCTCTCTAGATATTTGCGTGCACATGAGCTTCATAATATTACATTAATATAATTTCCAGATGAGCTAATATGGAAAAAATAATCTTTTAGTGCATAAGCTTGAGATCCTTGTGATGTTATCGACGCTGAGTCACTCACAAGCTTCATTGCAACTGTGCATGTGACAGATATTTCTGAAGTGAGTGCCCCTAGATTATCCTCTAATAGGGAGTCCAAATTATTAAGGGTGTATCATATAACTTGCTAAACCACAGTCTACAAAACCCCAAGGCATGGTGATGTGCATAGGTTTTGTATTTGGACTGAAATCTTACTTGATGGTCCTGGTTAAGGAAAACTGAGTGCAGTAGAGATTTAAGGTGGTAGTTTGTTACAAGTTTTTATTCCCCACTGTTGTACTTGAATCACAAGTAAATGAGAGTTAATTTTTATTAATTTCCATTTATAACTCAAAGCAACTGTAGCATTATATCTTCACTTTCCTATTATTGTATTTCAATCTGTATCATTGCCTCCGGTTGATCATGATTGGGAAATTCCCCCAAGCAAGTACTGTTCCTGTCCCTTTTTACCTGTAGAGAATAGTAAGTCACTGACTTGAAGTACTTAAGTGATTAGTTTGAAGGAGAAGATGCTTCTGTGGACTGACGAGAAACAGTCAGCATATATATTGTTCAACAGTTTTTTTTAAATTTGGTATTACCCCATCAATCTAGCCTATTTTAACACGTGTCAGGTATGAACTTGATGGTGATATTGTCCCCCACCTCCCATGACCTCTCTCTCTTTTTTTGGGAGAAGAAAAGGTATGCTAACACGGTTCTGAATTAAATGAAAAAATGCGTAGTGAAAGAAACTACCAATCAACTAGTGTAGACTTTATATTTATTGATAAGTTACTTGTAACCCACATTTTATATTTTCTCATTGCTATTCATGCATTTTGGTGATATTACTGCCAACTCATAGTTTTTAATTTTATTTTAAGGCTCACGATGGGGGAGTTGTAGCCATTGAGCTTTCCAGAGTTAGCGGAGGTGCACCACAACTTATTACAATTGGTGCTGACAAAACATTAGCTATCTGGGACACAATCTCATTCAAGGTGCCTTGCAAGCTTGGTGAAGTCTCAGTTTTGTATTTGATAAACAATTACTTATTATTATTAGTCTAACTTGGCGACTTTAATTCCTTTCTTCCTATCCCTCGTACCTTTCGTTTTCAGGAATTGCGTCGTATTAAACCTGTTTCCAAACTGGCTTGTCACAGTGTAGCATCGTGGTGCCATCCTCGAGCTCCAAACCTTGATATATTGACATGTGTCAAAGACTCCCATATATGGTATCCATGTTGTCTCTTTTGAGTATGTCAGATTCCCGTCTGTATGTTCTCTGTATACCATGTGACCTTTTACTAACCATTGAATTCTCCATGCCTAAATTACTTGGGAGAATTCAACATAAGTGTGGGATTTCTTGTACTGCGTTTTTATGACATAAGTCAACTCTCTTTTCTTTCACCTCTAAAGTGTATCATAGACTATATTCTTTCTTTTTTGACAGGGCCATTGAGCATCCAACTTACTCAGCTCTCACAAGACCGTTATGTGAACTTTCTTCACTAGTCCCTCCACAAGTGCTTGCGACTCATAAGAAACTAAGGGTAGGTAGTTTGTATATACTTATTTGTTATCTTTGAATTAATGGCTCAATGTTGAACCTTTTAATGAGCCATATGTTGATTTGTGCCTTTTGTAAGTCATGCTACATGTCAATTGTCAGAGGATCCAATAAATTTTAATTGGAGCCAGCTTCAATGCACATTTAGACTGTAGATTAGTTTAAAAATAAATCCAATGGTTGGGATATAAAGAACTATTTTAAATCCCGACCATTGTATCTATTTTAAAATTGATCTGACGGTCCAAAGTGTATTGGAGTGGCCTCCAATTAAAATTTATTGGAACCCCCTTTAGTCCCAATTGTCATCATTTATCTGCTTCTAGAACTCGTTGTCTTTTTCTTAAGATTGCTAGTTTACTTGATATACATTATTTAGCAGACATTTATAGACTGAATGGTTAGAATTTGATCTGGCGGGGTCTGGAGGCCGTTTCAATTGACCTGCATTTATCGATGAAAGATATTCTACTATGCTTAACTAGTTTAGGTACACTTGTCTGGGTATTTTGTAATTGGAGTTTGGTTGAGCTGGTCGCACATTGGTTGTCTTGTTGAACAACATGACCAGGAGTGGTCCTATATCTCCTTCCTACTTGTTTGTCAATTGAAACAACCATTAGGCTATAATTTATGTTCTGTAAGTGGAATGATTTAGGTGCATTTCTTTCCTTTTGGATAATATATATTAATCCTGATGGTCTGACTTGCCAATGCAGGTTTATTGCATGGTTGCACATCCTTTACAGCCGCACCTCGTTGCTACTGGGTCCAATGTAGGTGTCATAGTTAGTGAATTTGATGCCAGATCTCTTCCATCTATTGCTCCCCTGCCGACACCACCAGGAAGCCGAGAACATTCAGCTGTGTATGTAGTTGAAAGGGAACTAAAGTTGTTGCATTTTCAAATGTCCAATACTGCAAATCCCCCTTCTCTGACTGACGCAGGAAGGCTCAAGGGAGATTCTATTGAACAATTACATGTGAAGCAGATAAAAAAGCACATCAGTACTCCTGTTCCACATGATTCATATTCAGTTCTTTCTGTAAGCAGCTCTGGAAAGTAAGTTTGCGACGTTAAAGTTTTCTGTTCAGCTTTACTATCAGTTAATTTAAGGTTCCAGGTTTCGTTTGTTTTCACACTTTTGGAGGACCAGCTGTTCCACTTTTAAATTTTGTCTGTTTTTACTGTATGCTCATTTTGGTTTGTTGGATAAGGAATCTAATATACGCTTTTAATGCTCATTTGGTTATATCTTACAAGTAAAAGAAGTTAATGTA
>MKEJ01099094.1:0-10050 GCA_001753735.1 Embelia ribes | reverse complement strand
ATCTTCAAAGCGAAAAGAATATGCTTATGAACAGTTCTCTGTCATCTGTGAAGAATCAAAATTATACACATCAATATTCCTCCAAAGATTCTCTCTGTCTGGCCTATAATCTCATGTAACTGACATTCATTTGTACCTGTTATCAGATGTGACAAACATTTTTTTGTACAGGTGCTTCATTCATATTTTTTTATACCCGCAGGTATCTTGGAATTGTTTGGCCTGATATTCCGTACTTCTCAATCTATAAAGTCAGTGACTGGTCCATTGTAGATTCAGGGAGTGCTAGACTTTTGGCTTGGGATACTTGTCGTGATAGATTTGCTCTGCTAGAATCTGCACTACCTCCTCGAATTCCCATAATCCCCAAAGGAGGTTCTTCGAGAAAAGCAAAGGAGGCAGCTGCAGCTGCGGCACAAGCAGCTGCAGCAGCTGCAAGTGCTGCTTCTTCAGCCAGCGTTCAAGTTCGAATCATACTTGATGATGGGACCTCGAATATACTAATGAGGTCTGTTGGTAGCCGTAACGAACCTGTTATTGGTTTACATGGGGGAGCTCTACTTGGTGTTGCGTATCGCACCTCACGAAGGATTAGTCCAGTTACTGCGACTGCTATATCAACTATTCAATCAATGCCCTTGTCTGCCTTTGGTGGTAGTGGTCTTTCTTCTTTCACAACCATGGACGACGGGTTCTCTTCTAACCGATCCCCTTCCGAAGCCGCACCTCAAAACTTCCAGTTATATAGTTGGGAAACTTTTCAGCCAGTGGGCGGTCTTCTCCCTCAACCTGAATGGACAGCCTGGGACCAAACAGTTGAGTATTGTGCTTTTGCTTATCCGCATCACATAGTCATCTCTTCCCTTCGACCTCAATTTAGGTACTTGGGTGATGTGGCGATTGCCCATGCTACTGGGGCTGTTTGGCAACGGAGACAGCTGTTTGTTGTTACACCGACTACGATTGAGTGTGTTTTTGTTGATGCTGGAGTTGCAGCTGTTGATTTAGAAACAAAAAGGAAAAAAGAAGAGATGAAACTGAGAGAGGCACAGGCACGGGCGGTGGCTGAGCATGGCGAATTAGCATTGATCACAGTTGAAGGCCCACAGTCGGCCTCACAAGAAAGGATATCACTAAGACCTCCAATGCTGCAGGTGGTAAGACTAGCTTCATTTCAGCAGGCTCCTTCTATACCACCGTTTTTGTCTCTGCCTAGACAAACAAAAGGTGGTGGGGATGAATCAGGGTTGCTAAAAGAGTTTGAAACAAGGAAGGTAAATGAGGTAGCTGTTGGTGGTGGTGGGGTTTCAGTCGCTGGTACCCGTTTTCCATCAGAGCAGAAAAGACCAATTGGACCTCTCATTGTAGTAGGCGTTAGGGATGGTGTTTTGTGGCTAATAGACCGATACATGTGTGCTCATGCAATCTCTCTTAGCCACCCTGGCATTCGTTGTAGGTGTCTTGCTGCCTATGGGGATGCTGTGAGTGCAGTGAAATGGGCGAGCAGGCTTGGTAGAGAACATCATGATGACTTGGCACAGTTCATGCTTGGAATGGGTTATGCTACAGAGGCGCTTCATTTGCCTGGCATATCGAAGAGGTTGGAGTTTGATTTGGCCATGCAGAGCAATGATTTGAAAAGAGCACTTCAGTGTCTCCTGACGATGAGTAATAGCAGGGACATTGGGCAAGAGACTGTTGGACTTGGCTTGACAGACATTCTTAATTTGACAGATAAGAAAGAAAACGTTGTGGATGCTGTACAAGGTGTTGTGAAATTCGCAAAGGAATTTATGGACCTTATTGATGCTGCTGATGCTACTGCACAAGGTGATATTGCCCGCGAAGCTCTTAAGAGGTTAGCTGCTGCAGGCTCGGTTAAAGGAGCTTTATGGGGCCATGAGTTAAGGGGAGTAGCTTTACGCCTTGCTAATCATGGGGAGTTGACTCGGCTGAGTGTATGTATTTAGTCTGCTTTTTTTGCCAACTCTGTACTTAATTTGCTTGATGCATTTTATGAGTACAAGTGACTCTTTTTGCATTCAAAATATTCTTTTCCTGACCTTTATGTTTTATCCCTCGCCATTGCCACCTGTTTATTTGTTTATTCATGTACTCATGCACTGATACTTTAGTAATTTGACACATTCTAATTGCTTTCCTTGCATTTTTGAAATGGCTATATTGTATTATGAATTACCTTTCAATCGTAAAATAGATCATTTAACAGTACTACTTTTAGTGTTTATTACCTCTCCCTTGCCCCGATGGGTCTGTTTATCATTTGGTTTTTCCGATATTCAATGGGTAAATTCTTTTGCTTCTATCTTTTAAACTAGTATGTAAATATCAGATTTCTTATATTTCCATCAATGTCCTTAACGCTCTCACACTAATGCGCTAGATGTTGTTTACTTGATTGGATTTTCTTATTTCCCGATGACTAAAGAGAAGCTGCTTGTATTTGTTGCAGAATTTGGTGAACAACTTGATTTCAGATGGCTTTGGTCAAGAAGCAGCATTTGCAGCTGCAGTGTTGGGAGACAACATTCTCATGGAGAAAGCATGGCAGCAAACCGGCATGCTTGCTGAGGCTGTCCTTCACGCCCATGTAATACAAATAGTTTTTCTTCACAATTTTTTTTTTTATACTTAAAACATTTTCTTTTCCTCAAATGTTTTTACTCTGATTCTCATTTTCAATGGTTTTGGGACTGGAGGAACTTTAAAATTTCAAAACGAAGACAAATTTTCAATCTTTAGAGGAAATATCCTTTTAGGTTCCTTGATTTTCGTTCTTTTATAGGGAACTTTTTGAAATTTGTTTTTAGTGCCAGCCATTAAGGGAACTGTTGGTATAGAGTTCTAATCTCTCATTATCTCTAGGCACATGGACGACCAACATTGAGGAACTTGGTGCAAGCTTGGAACAAGGTACTGCAGAGAGAAAAGGAGAACACTCCATCGACTAAGACTGATGCTGCCTCTGCGTTTTTGGCTTCTCTTGAAGAACCCAAGCTGACAAGTTTGGCCGATGCTGCGAAAAAACCACCAATCGAAATTCTTCCTCCTGGGATGCCTTCTCTCTACGGACCTATTCCTGGTCTGAAAAAACCCAATGGTCCGGTTCCGCAGGGCTCGTTGGCACAACCAGGTAAGCCAATGCTCTTAGAAGGGGCACCTGTCGCTGCATCGACAAATGCTCAGCCAATGCTCTCAGAGGGGGCACCTATCACTGCATCGACTAGTGACCCACCACCATCGGAAGCTAGTCCGCCACCTACATCTGATCCGGCGGTTCAGTCTGAACCCAATTTGATTGGGTCACCACTCACCGAGTCGAATGCTCCGGTTCCATCGGAACCAGGTGCTCCCGTTTCCACAGAGTCCAAGTCACCAAATGCAGAAGATCAAGCTCCTACTTCATCCGTGGCAGATGAAAAGGACCAAATTGCCCCTGGTGAGAGTGTGGCGTTGGTGCCTGCAGATTCTCAAGCCACGGCAGAGGCTCCCCAACCAGCTTTGAGTAGTCAAGCAACCTCCGCTCCTGTGGCTCCACCGATGATCGACTTCTCTTTCTAAGGAAAACCTCGACAATTTTACCCCCGTCCATTTTTTTCTTCTTCTTATTGGATGTAAATTGATCACTTGCTGGAAATAATGATGATGAGCTCGTTGCTACTTTGTGATTTCGACAAACAATGAGGCGGCTCTTTGATTTGTGGAGAATGAGCAAGAAATTTCCGTGATTGATCAACTGGTATTGAAGTCTGCATGTGAAGATATTACTTCTTGATTTTGTCTATTTTTGGGTAGCTGTCATATTTAATTTTCTACCATGTTTTGTTGTATTTTTTTTACTTGTCATTGAGTGGTTTAACGCAGTAAAATCTAGCATACTGATTTTTCAGAATTGTGTAACTACTTGTTTCTTAAGGCGAGTCTGGTAAATCATCACAGAAATTTGATTTGTCTTCTTGATGACAATTTTGTGTATGCATTTGTGAGGATGATTTGTTTAATATAAAGATAATATTTTCTCCATATTTGTTTGTAAAGAGTAGTTTAGAAAGTGAATATCCTTTCTTAGATTCGTTCTGTAGTTTAGAAATTCCAATTGGGTGGTTTTGTTTCTCCAAAAGGTTTGCAGAAAACTGAATTTAATCTTATCCCAGTTTACCCCAATCGCCAAGTTGAGTAGCTCTCGCGCTATGAATACTCTCAAATTTGTTTTGAAGATAAAATGAGCAACAAGAATTATCCAATGGTGCTTAGAACATGAACAACTTGCTAAGTAATTGAGTTCGATACACAAAAGTTGAAGATAAAAGCAAATGTGGGTACACTTTATACAATCTATGTTTATATACAACATTCCAATAGGATTTCCCGTTTAAAATCTAAATCAGACTTTTTAAAAATTATTTATTTTATAGAAAATTGTATTTTTATTATGCTAAATGTTAGGTCACTAATTCAGATATAAAAAATAGGAGGAGGAGCAGAAGTACGAGAACATTAACACTTAAAAAAATTTTAAGAGAAAAAGTGTCAAAGAGTTGGTAAAAGGCAAGAGGTGCACAACACAATTCAGTTCATAGAATATAAAACTCTCAATACGGCTCTAATGCTGTAACAAATTTCAATGTCGTAATGTTTTTTAGATGTAGAAATGTATGAACATATCATCTTAGCATTCACTCCAAAAATATACAATCTTTGAATCTTTATCCGAATATAGTATGTACACTGATAGGTATATTTGTGCATGAATTGACGAACATAGGTTTTCAATTTTTATTTTATTTTTGTATTTTCCAATATATAAAAAAATAAATATTCAATAAATGGAATATTTTTTCCTTGAGGCCTTTTTTTTTTTTTGGCATAAAATGAGTATTCAAACTTATGTAGAAATTAAGTACTAACTAAACAATGGCGTATTGGCATATAATATTACTATTTATTTTTTCTAGTCATCGTCCTTAGTGACAAGCAGTTTAATGAACGTCGAAAAACAGTACCACTACCTCATCATCATTGAGATTTTACCTGATCACTTAATAAACCTCCATATTAACAATACAATACAATTTCAAATATTTTTGTTTGTCCACTGAAAATTATCTCACATGCAAATTTAAAAACACCTCCTGTCTTATTATAAATTTAATAAATGGAAACATTACAGGGACATGTCTCCTTTGGTGTTTTTAAAGTCCACTACTCTACATACATACCCTGCCTTTATTATGTGTGCATATAGTTACTATAGATGGATACACTGAGCATTGAGCCTAGGGTAGAGCAAAAATTCAATACGCGATACGAATTATCCGAAATTAGGATTCGGATTTGGATTTGAATTTTATTTTTTAAAAAATTGGGATAGTTCGTGTAATTCAGGTTCGGGTAATTAAACGAAATATCCGAATAATAAACGACGTCATTTTAAATATTATATATATATATATATTATAAGAAAACGAGATACATTTTATGTATATAATTCTGATTTGGTGCGAATAATTCAGGTTCTGTTTTTAACCTAAATTAGGTTCTGTTCGAATTCGGGTTTATTATTTATAATTCGGGTAAATTAGATTCAGATAATTCAATATTAATTTCAGTAATTCGGGTTTGGAAATTTCATATTTTTTTCAGATAATTATTTCCGAATTATCCGAAGGATGTCCCTAATTGCGACTGAATGGTGATCATTCATGTTGGGATTAATTACATCAAAGGGCCCATAGTTCAAAAATTTTCTTTTTGGTCCATCTACTCCAATTGCAACCTTAAAACTCCCAAGTGGCAAGGTTGGTGCCTGTTTTGAACGGAAAATCATCCAATAATAAAAATCATATTAAACTGTATGATTTTTTCTGAGTAGATTGGTATCATCTCCAACTTACTGCAAAAAGTATTAATCTATTCACTTTTCAACAATTTAGGGACCAAATCCGTCACTTTCTCAAAATTGAAACTATAGAGACCCAAATAGAATATTGGTTTAAACTATGGGGACCATTAGTGTGGTTCACCCTTTATGTTGTAAAAGCCTACCCCTAGAGAGTGGGGAGGGATTTTCACCGTCACAATCTTTGAATGAGGACTTTATATTAAATCGGATCAGCTTTATCCAATAATAAAGAGCTGAATTGTAGGATGGTGTTCTCATTACATGTATTGAATATTACTTGGTGGTGGTGACGTGGCAAACCATCTTCGATGAGACGGGGTTGAGTTGGCCCCTTTCAGATGGGTTGTACGTGGGGTCAGTCCAAGTTGTTTATATTCTGAACAATCATTGGTGGGCGGTGGGGTTCTAAACAAGATGGGAGAGGGCATGTGGTGGTTTTTATGGCTTTTTCTCTCGTTTGGCAACGTCTGTTTTGGCCTTCTTTGGACTTTTGTTCTCTTTGTTTGGTGTGGAGATGTTTTGGCCACGTTTGGATCGCCACAGTGTCAACAACCATGCTATCTCTCATTATGGGGATTAAGTATATATAGGATAATTCTATATCAATACATAATTTTTATCCGATTCTTTTACCTATTGACGTAACAAGGGAATCTAAAAACCAATTATATTCAAAGATTTTTCATGTCAAGTTAGCAGGTAAAATGATTAGATAAAAATTATGAGTCAATATAGCATTACTTTTAAACAAAAACCAATTATTTGGCGTCCACTAATTTATTTTGGAGGTGTATATCACATGATTGATTTATAGTTAAAGATCTCACCGATTATTTTTACTCCCGCTAGAAGAGTGCTCTTTGGATAATTACTAGTGATTAGGATTGGAGGAGTGATAGTTACTAGATTTAAAAGTTCAACAAATTAACTCCTTCCTATTTTGCATCTCTTAGGTGTATCTCAATCTTCGATCACTAGATCTTGATTTTCCACTTTCTTCAGCACTGCTTGCTAATAGCAACTTCTTAAGTTGCATGCCAGGCCCCTGATTAGGTTTATTTTTTTACAGAATTTAATGAAGTGCTACCGTTATATCATATGTTGGTCACATAGTTTAGCTTTTCAATTTTGTTTCAAAAGATGTATAGCGTTTTGGCTGCCTAGTATTTAAATTAAATTTATTTACTATTTTGACCTCAATGAGCTAGAAGTTTAAAATTTGTTGCATCCATTTTTATTTTTATTTTTTGTTGAGAAATAAATTAACTTATTAACTTAAAAATAGTAAGCAAACTAAAGAAAAAATAAACTTCTAAGATTTTCTGATTTTATCAGATTCGTCTAAGAAGATAATATTTCGCTTTTGTTTGTTTTTCTTTCAAAAAAAAGGAGACTAGCTCTTCACTTTTCTTATAAAATTTAGTTTTCTTTTATTTTGATTTTCATGTCCTGACCGTAGTTGTCATTATATTTTATTTCATTTTAATTTTTTTTTTATCTCAGTTGACCATAGGCATGATAATTTTTTTAAACACTTTTTGTCCCTCTCATTTGACTGTAGGGGCGATTGATTGATGTACTTCTCGATTGACTGTAATTGTAGATAACAAATTTTTTTAGTTGCCCCAATCAACAACAGGGAAAAAAAAAACATAGTAGTTTTCTATATTTTGTTGGAAAATAAATCAAATTAAAAAGTTATTATTATTTCACCTGTTCATGTGTGTTGGTTGAACTTTCGAAAATTTGTCTGGCATACAAGTGAAATGTAGTGTTAAACGTTATCACACATCGATTAATTATAAGTTTAAACTATTGTACATGACTACATGAGCACTCTTCACTTCCTAGCCGGTTTTCAAGCGTGATTTCTATTTATGTAATTGTTACAATTACAAATTAGAGTTATACAAAAAATCGAGAAACAAAAACCCTATATGGATCCAGACATTAGGTTGGATTGCAAAAAATCGAGATTAATTGGCTTGTTATTGATTCAACACCGAACCACTTCGATCCGTAAATTACAGTACAAGCCTCGAATTAACATGATACTAATCCGGAACCATAGACTTGGATCGGGACCGAACTAAACAAAATCATTTATTAGTAGTTAATGTTAGACTACTATTCTTAATATGGTAATAGTCTAGTTTTTGCATTGTTATTGTATAATTATTTTTAGTTTTATGGTAGTTCTTATCAATGTGATGTTAACAAATAAGATTGAATTCAAACAATTTCAAGATATTGCATCATAATAAAAAATAGGTATTTACTATGTGATGCACACGTGATGGCAAAATTATATAAGGATAATTGAATCGCTACAACCTATAACCAATAACAACCATACAACCTTAATACTCTTTCTATTTTTTTGTTTCAATTATGTATTATTATTTAATTTCTTATTTTGATAATTAAAACATATAAAGAAAGCAATACCAGTAAATTATACAAATACTTAATATGAGAGTTATAGTAAATATCATTAAAAATTGATATATGAAAATAGATAATAAATTTTGATTTTTTTATTTATTTAATAAAATTGAATTTATTATTTGTAAAAGTGAATGAGCATGGCTATTTTCATCATAGTTTCTAACCGTTGCACAAAAGACCAGATTAACCAATCATATCTAGTGACATCATAAGGAAAACCATAAGTATAACAAAACAAATTATTATTTATAATAAAAAAAAGCGGGGAGAAGATGAGAATATGTAGCTAACATTAAGGGCATTTACCGTATAGGAGTCGATCATAATCTCATCACATATAACAGAAACTTAATTTGATTACTTTATGAGTAGTACATAAATGTACATCTCATAATTAAGTGGATTAAATAGCAATGAAGCCAAAATATCAAGGACTAAATGGAGAATAAAGGCAAAAAAAGGAATATTTCAAACATATTCCTTGACCTACATATTCCTATAAATACTCCATGGTAAGGGGGTATGAGGGAGGAAAAATAAGAAAACCCTACTATCTCTCTCTCCACTATTTACATACTCATTTTTCATATACATTTGTCATCCATATTGCATAGTAAGCTGATGTTGAGCGTCGGAGGGCCCACGGTCGGGCAATCCCCGGTTGTGGAGCCTCTAGCGTAGTGGAT
Organism: Embelia ribes; assembly: GCA_001753735.1. Lineage (NCBI taxonomy): Eukaryota > Viridiplantae > Streptophyta > Magnoliopsida > Ericales > Primulaceae > Embelia > Embelia ribes. Next base: position 993 of record MKEJ01099094.1, on the reverse strand, counting down.
GTTTTGTGTGTGCAGGGATTGATTCAGATCCAAACTATCTTTTGGTAATTCAACTCGAAAAATTTTATTTGATTTATTCTCAATATTTCTATATAAAAAAGAGTCACAACTCTATAAATTGGCGCCGTCTGTAGGAATCATTATAATTTTCTTGGCTGATAAACTATTTAAAAAAAGGGGGGGAAGGAGTTTCTCTCTCTACATTTAATATCTTCCTAAATTATTTAACACATTGGCAGAACCATTTCTTACTTAAGTATCGGAGAGTCGGTGGACAGCCCCCCTTGTCTGCACTTTTAGGTACTCGATTAGATCCGAAAGCTATTCGGAGAGCAAACACCTTATTCATATCACCAAATAGATATCATCAGGGAGCGTGTATCCGAACCGTATCCAGGTACCTACTGTTCAATTGGCGTCGTCCATCTTCTCCCGTCGAGGTCTCGAGCCTAAGGCTGATTCACCATCTTCTCTGGTAGAGGTCTCGAGCCGAAGGCCAAACCATCATCTTCTTCGGCCGAGATCCGAGTCGATGTCTCGAGCCGAAGGTAACTCTCGAGGTATGTCCCAAGCCGAAGGCCATCCCGATTGAGGTTTAAGCCGAGGTTCGAACCGAGGTCCTGATCCGAGGGTCCGAACCAAAATCTTGAACCGAAGTACGAGCCAAGGAAAAAAATAAGGTCTCGAACCGAGGACAGAACCGAGGTCTCGAGTTGAGGTCAAAATTAAAGTTTGATCCGAGGGCTAGCTCCCGAGCCCACGCCCGAGGCCAGCTCCCAAGTCCTACGCCCGAGGCCAGCGCTTGAGGTGGACCAGTTTATGCCCGAAGCCCGAACCTCCTCTTTTGCCCGAGGTCCAAAACTTTCAGTCCGAGATCCGAACCTTTCAGGCCGAGATCTAAACCTTTTTTGGCCAAGGTCTGAACCTCTGCTCAGTCGCCGAGGCTAGTGCCCTGAAAAAGCAGTGCCCGAGGTCGAACCTCTTCTTTTGCCC
>MKEJ01099089.1:0-14614 GCA_001753735.1 Embelia ribes | reverse complement strand
TTTTTTTATAGTAACAACCTATAGAAGAATTCTTTGCTGATATTTCGTAGAATTTAAAGGATCAAGGGTGCCTTGGCCCTTCCATACCTCTCTTTCCCAGTGATGGTTTTGAATTAAGAAAATGTAATTAATTTAGTTAAAGCAATAAATTTATTGATGGTTTTCATAATTACAACTTTTTATTTACAACAGAAAAGTTGCATTTGTTGATAAATTGCACGTTAAATGACACTGTCGTAGAGCCAAAGGAGTATAAATACATTATTTATTGGCAGTACAAGTATGAGTGAAAATTTATACATATTTGTAAGAAAAAAAAATTAATTAATTTAGTTAAAGCAATAAATTTATTAATGGTTTTCATAATTGCAATTTCTTGTTTAAAACAGAAAAGTTGTATTCATTGATAAACTGCACATTAAATGAGACTGTAAAAATAAGAAATCAGCACAGGGTCAAAGGGAGTATAAATACATTATTTATTTTCAGTACATGTAGAAGTGAGATTTTATATGTATTTGTGAAAAAAATTAATTAATTTAGTTAAAGCAATAAATTTATTAATAGTTTTCATAATTACAATTTTTTGTTTATAACAGAAAAGTTGCATTTATTGTTAAACTGCACATCAAATGAGACTGCAAAAATAACAAATCAGCGTAGGGTCAAAGGGGGTATAAATATATTATTTATTTTCAATACAAGTAGGGATGAAATTTTATACATACTTGTAAAAAATTATAATTAATTTAGTTAAAGAAATAAATTTATTACTTGTTTTCATAAGTACATTTTTTGTTATAACTTAAAAGTTGTATTTATTGATAAATTGCACATTAAATGGTACTGTACAAATTACAAATCAACATAGGGTCAAAAGGAGTATAAATACCTTATTTATTTTCAATACAAGTAGGAGTGTGATCTTATATGTATTTATATGTAAAAAAAAATTTATATACCATTATACGTATGCTGACACATAGGAGAGAGTATTGATATGTAAAAAAAAATATTATAATAAAAAATAACTTTTTTCCTACGTGTTAACGCATGTATCATAGTATGCAAAAAAATCTCATGTTATGTATAAAATCTAACTCTTACAAGTATATGTTTAATCTGAACATAATTTGGGGAAAATGTATTAATAAATGATTAAGGATTACGAATTTCCAATCTTTGTCTTTATTAATGCAAACGGTACACTTTGTTGAATTCAAATTCATCAAAATATTGAATTCTAATTGAAATAGTGTATTTACTTTTAGTACAAATGCAAACGTTAATGCTAATGACCGTTGGTTTACAAGGTAAAGTGTAAACTAAGCTGTATTTTGGCTTCTACATTTTGGAAATTAAATTCACTATTTTGTAAAACTTGAAACAAAAAATCGAAATTGCAAAAATTCAAACCCCAACCTAAAACCTTGCTTATTTAAGACACCCTCTGTCTTCTCTCTCTCTCTGTGCCCCTTCATTAATATTCTCTGCTCTCTCTCTCTCTCTCTCTGTCTCTCCCTCCTACATTGCTACACTTGGGGGCCTCTGCTTTGTCAAATTTCAGAAACAGAGAGCTCAACAAAATGGAACTCCTTTTTCATAGTTTTAAATAAAAACCTCTAAATTTTTGGGTTTGTAGCTCGAGATCCCAACTGGGCTTTTCTGTTTCACCATTATCTTGCTTCAATCAGAAGCAAATTCCCACAAATAAGAGGAAAAAAAATATTCTTTTTCTCTTTTTGCAAAAGCGTGCTTATAATAAACAAAGATATCTCTGTTTTCCTCTGTTTTCCCCTGTTTTTGAGAACCAGAATTTCCTAAAATGGACCAAAATTTATCGAATTCGCTAATCCCGGGCGATGTAACGGAACAAGTTATGCTAATTTGGGACCAGATCAAAGCCCCATTGATCGTTCCTCTTCTGCAGCTCGCGGTTTATTTGTGCTTAATAATGTCACTAATGCTCTTTATTGAGAGGGTTTATATGGCAGTTGTTATAACACTGGTGAAGTTTTTTGGTCGGAGACCTGAGAAGAGGTATAAGTGGGAGCCGATGAAGGATGATCTCGAGTTGGGTAACTCCGCTTACCCGATGGTTCTTGTTCAAATCCCAATGTACAACGAAAAAGAGGTAATGTTAAACATGTCGATTTAACATTAGTGTAAAGTTGAAATACTTGCAAAGGACAAAGATTTTGGTAGAAAACTATAAATCATCATAAATTTATTGAAAATTTTGCGGTTTGTGTGAAGCAAAACTTTGAAGTAATATCGGACTATAGTTGCCAGAAAACTCTAATGCAGATGCAGTTGGGAAAGTCTTTTTCCGGAACCTGTCAATGAAATTTTTTTGTTTCCCGAAATCATATGAAAGTTCATTTCTGAGAATTTTTCTCAGGATCACGAAACAAGAAACAATGCTTGTTTGCTATTTTTTTTCTTCTTAATATTAGTCTTGTTTATGATATTTATCAAATACATCTTGTGTAGAATATATAACTACTTTGTAATTAAATATATTTACTTACCATCGTTGATTAACTTTCAACCAGAGTCATATTGTTCACAATATTAGTCATATTGTTAATTATATTGTTTCTTATGTCGCAAAAACTTGCAATTTTTATAAAAACAAGACAGACAAGGTTCGTTGCAAGTGGTCATTGTCGCACAACAAAAACTAATTTTGATTTATGAAATGCCTAACTTTTGTTTTGTGTATGAAAATAGGTGTATCAGCTTTCAATCGGAGCAGCATGTGGGCTATCTTGGCCTTCTGATAGAATCATAATTCAAGTCCTTGATGATTCAACAGACCCTCTAATTAAGGTGAAACACTAGCCAGATATATTCCAATTATAAAATCGAATTTCCTCAATATCCCAAAAATGTCACATTTTATTGGTTAATTAATAAGTCTCTATTATCATCATTGTTGTACACATTTTATTACCAAATTTGAAGAAGTATTTTATTCACTGTGCAACGCTTTTGTAACATATGAGGGTGCAATTTACTAATTATTTAATTTTAAGAATTCTAACGTTCTTTACTGGGCGCATTAGTGCAAAAAATTTCTAGTTTTTTTTAAACAAATTAAAGTCAAGAAAAATATAATCATTTTACCCAAATGTTAGTAACTGTAATAGTTGCAGCGAAATGTAGCAATTGTGATTTTGCACAACTTTTAGCAAAAAAATTAATTGTGGTGATTTTACACAACTTTTAGCAAAAATATTGTGAGTAGCGGCGATTCTAATTTATCGAATCAATGTTTAGGATTTGGTGGAATTGGAGTGCCAAAGATGGGCTGGCAAGGGGATTAACATTAAGTACGAAATTAGAGATAATAGAAACGGGTACAAGGCCGGAGCTTTGAAGGAGGGCATGAAGCACCAGTACGTGAGACATTGCAATTACGTAGCAATTTTCGATGCGGACTTTCAACCCGAACCAGACTTCCTCTGGCGTACAATCCCTTTCCTTGTCCACAACCCTGAACTCGGCCTCGTCCAAGCCCGGTGGAAGTTTGGTAATTCTCACAACTTTTTAATTGTGCCCTTAATATAATTTCTTCAATTTTTAATTTTTTTCATTGAGGCCTCATTATCTGCTAATCACTACTTTGCTATGTACAATCCCCTCTATTACTAGTAATTTTTTGTCGGTGATCTTATCATGCACAAATTATATGAGTTAGTGGTTGGTCTTCAAGATTGTGACACGTGTTGCTCAAGTTATTGTCAATTTTTACTTTAAGGGACCTTTTGTACTGAAATTATCTTGGTGGCTCACATGAACTCGAAAAGATGTATCTTACTTATAATTTTCAAAAAAAAAATAAAATAATAACAAATAAAAAGATATATCTCACTTATAACAGACCCACTTAATTATTCACATTTCTAAGAAATTTTACATATATCAATTCATATATTAATTCATTATATATATAAGAAATTCATATATTAATACATAGTAAAGATATTATTTATGAGATTACCTGTTATTAAAATTTAGCGGTCAGTTTATTTTCGATATTTCTGAATCATCTGTACCATTGAAGTAGATTTCTCACCTTTATAAGGTAAAAGATGGCTACAATAAATAAAAATGCAAACTTTTCAAGCTTGATCACTCAAAGATGATTGCCAAGGTATAAAAGCGTAATAAAAAAAAATAATACTATCGGAGTAGTTTTTTTAAAAACATGTGTTTCTATGTAAAGTTATATGTTCATTTATTTAATGATGATGATCTTATTAAGCCATTAATTAATGATGCTTATTATTGAAAGAGTGGGGATATTTTAAGATAATTTACCACTAATCACATTTTAAATTTCACTCATATTCCCAACTATAAAGCCTTTCTTCTTTTTTTTAACAAAAAAAGAAGAAAAAATATATATTTATATATATAGACTTTTTAAAAAAAGCTAGTCCAGAGCAACAGTTCTACATGTAACTAGCGCGTGTTTTAAATTTGCTCACAACTTTAATGGCCCCCCATTTCTGATAAATGCTGCCACTGTCGCTCTAGTATTGCCTCTTTAACACATCTAGAATTGGGGTGCAGATCTGGCAAGAAAATCTTCTTTTCTCAAAAATATAATTATTATTGTATAAACCAAAAAAATTTTGCCAAAAATTTTAATAGATATACAATTTATAAAATTTCAAAATATTAAATATGGTACAATCTAAAGTATAAGTAAATTTTGATTCTTCATCATCATGTGAGCGGGTAAAATTTTCACGATGTCTATGGAAGATGTCGTTTAGTACATAATGGAGAACGTTTTACCGGATCATTTGAGTAAAAATTAACGTTTGAGATTGTTTTTAATCTAACCGACACCTAAAACTTTTTATGAGTAAATAAAAAAGAAAAGTAAAGAAAAGAGATGATGTGGAGAAATCTCAACTTAGAAAAGGCAAGTTATTGGTACGAGGGTATATCTGTCTTTTCAAAGTGGCTTACTATTTCTAACTCAAACAAGTGCATGTGCTATATATTAAATGGTGGACCATATTATATAAGTACCCAAATCTATGCATTTATGTGAATGTTCGTTGGGGCGGTATGCCTGTGCCAATTATCAAATGTGTCGTACCAAAAATAATAACAATAATTTAGAATAATAAATTGAATTTTTTGGAATAATAAAATAAAATGCAATATTCATTCGTTCTAATCTATGAAAACGTTCTATATATATGAGCACGTTCTATAAAATGTATTTAAATGATAGATAGATAGATTATTTATTTATTTATTTATATAAATTAATAAAACTTAATCAATATGGCTAGAATAATAAATTTATTAATTTTTTTTTCTAATTTCTATTAATTGAGAAAACAGACAATCGTACTTATATATATATATATTAAATAAAAGTGTATTATTAAATTACCAAAATAGATATCCAGTGTATCAAATAAAGGGGGAGGATTGATTTCTAGGGTCTGTCATCATGTATTGTGGTAAATATAATGTGATTTTGGAGTACTCTTCGAAAAAAAAGTCGTAGGAATAATTGGCAAAGAAGTTTGAATCATTTTATTTTATTTTAATTTTTTTGACAGTTAATTCCGATGAGTGCTTGATGACGCGCATGCAAGAGATGTCGCTCGACTACCATTTTACGGTTGAGCAAGAAGTCGGATCATCAACTTATGCCTTCTTCGGCTTTAATGGTGCTTAACCCTCCAACTCTTTCTACTCTCGTACATTTTTTTTATCGTTAAATGATTTTATATCAAATCTAACAGTTCTAACTTAAATAATGGGTTTATATCAATACTGGTGGATCGAAATAAAACCAAACAAAAAGCCAAAAGCACCTCCATGGGAACTGCGTGAGACTCGTATTCTAAATTATCTTTTAATTCCAATGCATTACTGCAATATTTTTGGTTAAATAAATTTTGTACAATTTCATAATAAAGAATATAACACATTTTGATTGCATTATAGACTTAATACTAGGGATTAAGGGACACCTAATTATCTACTAACTAGGTTAAGTTTTTGGATGCCCATTATTATTACTACTAAAAATGTACTTGCACTAGTATTACCCATGAATGTACATTTTTTGGCATTAACATATCTCTTGAATTATTGTCCTTGTAAGATAATAAGGTGCAATTACCATTTATGATCTTTCGAACTTTTTTTTTTTAAAAAAATTTATGATGACCTTTTTGTACTTGAAGTTTAATGTAGCAATTTATGTTACAGAAAAATTTCATTTCTTTCCTAAAGGAATTTAAAATTTACTCGCAACTACTTACCATGCAATGATTTTAACTTTTTTACGTAATTATTTTTTAATATTATTGCGGAAATATAGGAACTGCCGGTGTGTGGAGAATTGCGGCTTTGAATGAGGCAGGGGGATGGAAGGACCGAACAACTGTCGAGGATATGGATCTGGCAGTTCGTGCGAGCTTGAAAGGATGGAAATTCTTATACCTTGGCTCTCTCAAGGTTCTTTTTGTATTTTATTTTTGCCAATTGAATGATCGCGAGGAAACAATTGCACCGCTAAAATCACTATTGCGAGGAGCTAATGCTAATGCTAGGAGCTAATGCTATTGTAACAATTGCACCGCTAAAATCATTATTTCTTTTATGCATTTTTCGTGGCAAAAAGCAAAGTATGCTTTCGGATCATTTCATCTTTTGAATTCGTTCAATATGGAATTGCAGGTGAAAAATGAATTACCTAGTACTTTCAAAGCTTATCGTTACCAACAACACCGATGGTCTTGTGGCCCCGCTAACCTTTTCAGGAAAATGGTCAGGGAGATTATAACGAACAAGGTTAGTTATTTCCCCTAATTTAAGAATTTTATTTCAAAAAATTAGAACCAATTCTTTAGTAATTTCTCATGTTTTGCATTTCAGAGGGTAACGACGTGGAAGAAGGTGCATGTTATATACAGTTTCTTCACGGTTAGGAAGATAGTGGCCCACATCGTCACCTTCGTATTCTACTGTGTTGTGCTTCCCGCCACTGTGTTGGTACCCGAAGTGGTGGTTCCTAAGTGGGCTGCGGTTTATATCCCTTCTATCATCACCATTCTCAACGCCGTTGGAACTCCTAGGTTCGTCATTCTTTTCTCCTTGGTGTGATCAATATGTTATCCGAATTTAAGTGACCATTTTGTTATCTTATCAGAATTTTCAGCTTTTGTTCTCATTCTTCTTTTCTTTGGCTTAAGCTTTCAGGTATCAACACAGACGCATTGGTTTTTCAATTTCTTTTGATTAGAAATTTGATTTACAAACAAATGATCTTTGCTTACATGTTTAATGCAGTGATGAAACATCATTTTTAGTAGTAGAATTTTTTCATGGAAGAATTTTCATTTGTGTAGCAGTTTTTTCTGATTGTTTTAAGGGCTGTAACTTTAATGTTTTCGCCCGATGTTTCAGGTCTCTCCACTTGATAGTATTCTGGATCCTTTTCGAGAATGTGATGTCATTACATAGGACTAAAGCTACCTTCATCGGTCTTTTAGAGGCAGGGAGAGTAAATGAATGGGTCGTAACCGAGAAACTAGGTGATGCTCTCAAGGTAAAATCAGCTACAAAAGCCTCTAAAAGGCCACGATTCAGGCTCGGTGAAAGGTACAAATTTCCCCAACAAGAACTACCATCACTATACTTGTAACAAAACACAATGGCAACTAATCTTAATCCCATTGCTCTTCAATATATATAAGGGAAAAGAAAAATTATAAAGATTAAAATAAATTAGGCAAGTAAAATAATACAGGTTGGTTCCATATGTAATCGTGGTTCTCTCCGTTCATAATTGGTTATTTTTCATTTGCTTCGGGTAATTTAGGTTTCTTTTGATTGATCTTATAAAGATGTTGATCGTTTCATTTATTTTGATTTTCCACAGAATTCACGTTTTAGAGCTTGGCACCGGTTTTTACCTCTTCTTCTGCGGCTGCTACGACATAGCCTTTGGAAAGAACCATTATTTCATATACCTATTCGTCCAAGCGATAGCCTTCTTCATCATGGGATTTGGCCACATCGGCACTTTCGTCCCCAACTCTTGATGCTAGTTCGGAAAAAAGGGGAAAATTGTTTTTCTTTTCGGTCATCGTCTCGTGTGCCTATGTCCTAGTTCTACACCACTTCGCAGTGGCGTTTTTCAAAAACAAATTTTTCAAAAAGTTGATGTTATTTTATTACCCTGAGAGATCATGAAAAGGGCAAAACAAAGTTGTCTATTTATATAGTTTGAGTAGAAGGATCGAGTTGCGAGCTCGGACAAATTGTTTTTTGTGTATAACAAAAAAATAAAATGTGGAGATTATACATAGTCATTGTTTTGTGAATCAATCTAAGCAACCTGTCTGGAAGCAAAGGCGCAACATGGATTTTCGTATTGTGTTTGCATACAATAGATGTATGATTGATTACTTGTAATTGTTGTACTTTTTTGTGAAGGGTGTTATGTTACTTCCTTTTTATCTTTTGTTTTCGATGAACAAAACATTAGTAAAATAATAAAATGATGGGAATTTCGGGAAAAAAATCATTTCAATCGTATATTTTTTGGAAGAACTAAAAATCTGGGACTGAAAATCTGACCAATCTTAAATAGATTGTATAGATCAAGCCAACTAAATTTCTTTTTCCTTCTTATTTATGAAACCGGTACTAAGACTAGCGATCATCGCAATGAATGAGTATTATATCAGATGTTTCTTTAATATGGTAGTCTAGATTCTTTATATGCCTCGAGATCATTGTATTAATAATTATGTTTTTCTAGTTTTTATTTAAAATAGTAGTCTAGATTCATCATATGGTTCTTTAATACTCCATTTATTCCTAAATATATAAGTATATACCTCAACAATTTTTTTCATTCCTTTTTAAGTATCATTTAGAAAATCAAGGATGCCTTAATTATGTTTTTCTAGTTTTACTCCTATTAATTACTCTCACTCTCTATGTGATTAACTTTTTCTGGTTTTAATAAATAATATTATAGTAAAATGTTATCTTTCCTCCTGAAATTGAAAGTAATTTATGTATATATATATATATATATATATATAAATCTATGGAGGGAGTGTATGTATGTGGAACTTACTATTTGTCAATTACATCCCCAGGAAATTTTTAATGCGAAAGAATTAAAAAACTTATTTAATAGTCTCATTTTCAACAAGAATAGATATATTTTACAAAAATACACTTTAAAAAATATTTGAGTTATGTGGAGTAGATGTCAATTTAGTTGAGATAAAATAAATAAAATAATAATAAATACATTCTTAATTTTTTAAAATTAAAAATATTATGAAATAAAAATAATTCTCCAAAAATTGTGAAATTGAGGGACAAGCAATTAAGCCACTGATATTTTTTTTGCAGCTACGGTTCCGGTGCCAGGAACAGCATTTATTGGTTCCAACAACTTGAGCAATAATAGTTCAATCAATAATTAACATCCAATAACCTTTTCCAAAAAAATATAAAAAAATAAAATAATAAAATAAAACTAGCGTGCAACAATTGTAGTGATACTATAACAAGTGCTCTCTCTCTTTTCCTCACTTTTCCTATTAAAAGGGGAACAAATGGTAGCCTAATTCTAACTTAGGCCATTTTTTAGGTTGTAGTGTTGCAATAATTGTTATCTAGTTTCAATAGCAGATTCGACTGCCTTCAATTCGATAAAATGAGGAACTAAATAATTGGATGAAAATGCTCGTGCGCTTGCATTATATTCGCAATCCTTATTCACATTCAGTGATAGAGCCAGAATTCATGGCAAGGGGACCAAGTCCACTTAAGCTATATAAGAGGTTATATATATATTTATTTAGGAGGATCCACCAAATGACAAGATTAAAAAAAATTAATTTTTTTTATAGATATTTAGGAGAAATTTCGGGAGTCAGACACCCTCTTCGTTCTGCCTATGATCACATTCTGCCCGCAAACTGAAGTAATTAAATGGCCATGAAAAACAGTGACAAGCAATGCCCAAAGAGCAAATACATCTTTTTCAAAAAAAAAAAATTAATGTCTATTTAAAGTGACATCGATCTTTGAATGTTCAATAGTCATCAATTTAACAATTTTGCGACAAGACCAAACTGAGAACTGAACGAATTCCATTCACATGATTTGGATTGGGTCGGTTCAGGTTTCGGTTACAAAACAATGCTTTCTTTTGGGTTGCTTTCTTTTGGGTTACGATTAGGCCATGGTCTAAAGCCTATACATTGCCAAAACATGCATTTCTTCGGGATCACCGGCTGCATATCCGTACACGATTTGGCAAGAGTCATGGAATCAGTTTCCACCGATTCGAAAATCACATTTAAAAATTTAGCAAACTCCAAAACCAAATTAAAACTTGAGCATATACTGCACCAAAGAGCGGGAGGATCGTGCACCTGAGAAACATAACCTCCTAATAACATTTTAGAATTTGAACTTTACAAGAAAGGATAATTAAATCAATTTAAAATTGTTAGCCTAAATCGGGCCTAAATAACTCCGGTTTAAATAAGCTTTAGCCTTTTAACTTATTTACTTAAAATCGAGTTTATTTGCTATTTTGGATTAGTAAAAAATATGGTTAATTACACTTTGCCCAAAGTGTAATTTATAAGGTATTAGGGGATAATGTGAAATTGTCAACCACGAGCACAAAGAAGAATAAATAAATTATTTTATTTTCTTAAAAGTTTAGTTTACATTACAAATTGGTCCTCAAAGTTCAAAAATTAACTAATTTAAGGCCAATATAAATTTTGGGATCTTACAGAACATTTCTAATTTTATAACTTCTAATATTGTCCCTTAGTAAAAAGTTACTAGGGAGTGTCCCTAGACGTTATCACTATTGACGAACTAGTTTAACAAATCTCGTGTTCAATATTTTCAGCTTGAGTTTTTGATATTAGCCTATTTTGCAAGTCCTGGACCTCTTGATTAAACACCAACGGCATAATTTAGAACCCCTAAAGAATTGAAATGGTTGCCAAGAAATTTTAGATTTTTAATCTCTGGTGTTTAATATGATGTTCCAAGTTCTACTCCGCAACCGATGCAGAATAGAATGTTGATTTGTAGTGATTGTGTATGAGCTTATTTGGTGCAATTTATAAATTCTAATTTTTTTTATCTTTTTTTTTAAATTGAGGTGAATACATTAATTTTTTTTAATAAAGAATAAACTAAATTATTGTCTTAAATAACGAATTATATCAAGTATACAATATATATAATTTTAGAAATAAATAGACAAATAACGTAATTAATTAATTCACCCGTCCCATCCAAAAAAAACCAACCAAAATATGTCGAGGGCTATGGTGTGAAATTCTCTGTGAATGTGCATAGCTACTTATATAAAGTTAGGTAGGGATATTTATCATTGCCACATCGACACAGCATGCGTACATTGTATGAACACGTGGACTTAATTGCTAGGAGCGGGCAATTCTGTTCAAATCAAATTGGACCTCGTGTTAATTAAATTACACACGGTTTGATCGGATTTTCATTGGATCAAATGATCGTGATATAAAGTATTATTTAATGCTCAATTATTTGCTTCAATTTAGAATTAATTTAACGGGTAAATTTAGTTGCGGATGACTCTTTTTGACGAGTCCCTAGCTGGTCATGAGATTCTCTTTTCTTTTTTATTTCTAATAATGAATAATTGTTTAAAGATGTAGATTTTATATATAAAAGTATACAAAATTTTACTATGTAACTCTATTTAGTATTTGATAAACAGGAAAAAGACTATTAATTTTGATTTTTATATGTTAGTATTAATGTTCTATTTCCTATATGTGTGTAATATAGCTATACCTAATTCCAAACTAATTGATTCTAGAACTGTAAATAAAGGATCAAGATCTCCCAACAAATATAAAAGAGCATTCATGCATAGCATAATTCAAGCGGACCCATTTAAAATTTTTACTAAATTATGACCGACCATCGTATTAGCGAATAAATGTATTCTTGAGCTTAATGAGCAAAACCAATAAGGGATAAGCTCAAGGGGTTCTAAAAAAAGGTACTAACTGCAGTGAAACTCCTGCAAGTAATAAGAAGGTTAAAAAATGAAGCTCATGTTTTTAAAATTCCACAATAGTGACGCCAATAAAAAGTGAAAATGAGGACCCAAAGTAATAAGAAAATGACTTGTAACTGTGAAGCTACAAGGTATCGTACGTTAGGATTACAAAATAACAAAAAGTAAAAGTGATTGCAAGAGATTGTGTCAATTTTGTCACATAATAGCATGGTAACTTATGCTCCTACTAGCACACAATGTGATAACTTCTTTTTTTTCAATATGTAAGGGAAAAAACGAATTAATGACTAAAATTGTTATTTATATTATTATAGAGCTCTTAAATCTTTTTTCCCAGTGAAAATATATTAGGCTTATATGGATAAACAATATTACATGCTTAAACAATATAATTAATTGCTTAAACACCAGTTATCAGAGCTAAGTATTATGAGCACTAATAGTTAAAATGCTTACAAGATTGTCTTTTAGCACGGTTGCATCAGTGAACAAGCAAACCTAGTGATATAATTATGTCATAATACAATAACAAACTCAATTGTGCTGCCAAATTCCTTTCTAAACCAAAACCATCTATATCAGCAACGTTTCCAAGCGTCAATATATTATCAGAATCAATTTCATCTATACTTTTTACAATACTGGATGTTAGTTCATTTTATACTTCCAGTAATACCGAAATGGATTTCACACTTTTGAAATTGTTGAAATCTATGTCAAAAAATTAAAGGATCGAATAATGAACATAAATAAAATTAAAAAAAAAAACACTTTGAAATCCTTTTATTTTTATAACAAATCTTTTTATTATGGTCTCTATATATATATTTTTGGAACATTTATGGTCTACATGCTTAGACTAATTAAATTTTTATTTATTTGGGCATTCTTGACTTATATACAATTGATATTTGATATGCAATGACATTTAGGTGCATCTAAAATTTATAGGCACTGTTTAACTCTTTTCCTAAGAGAATTTTTTTGGTAAAACAAATATACATAATTATGAATTTTCAATTTTTTTGGATTTTTTAAAATTTGAGGTCGCCTTTTTATTGCTGAAATCTGATTTTATTTGGTATGCATACATGAAATATCTTTTATAATAATAATATAGGAAATATCTAATCTAAAGGTTCTCCATCTCTGTCATAATTGTTTTTTGACATTTACTATCTATCTCAATGCCAACTGGAGTTGGGCCCTATTATAAATTTGAAAGCACTTTACAAGTGTTGAAATTGAAATATTCTAGTTGAAAGTTAGGCGAGAAAAGTGAGAATTTTCACAAACGACAAAGAGGTCTAAATAATTGTAACTTTGTACGTAAAAGGACTCGAACTTACTTTATGTTGGCCATTCTATTTTTTTAAAACAAAGCAACAAGTCTTCGTACAATTTCAACAAAAAAGTTCAGAATACAATATGTCAAGGACTTTCCTAGTGATACTTAGCCCGGATTTATCATTATATTTTACATATTTCCAAAAGACAGGTGCCCTGATTTACAAACATTATAATTAGTAAAAATTGCACCTTTAGACAAAATAACTACAAGAGCACTGGCTTTCCTATATATATAGTTGATGATAGCAAAATTAAAGGCTTGTAGGAATTCGTAGATCTAATCAAGCACTACCTGCAAAGTCAGTCCCGCTTTCCTACGTAACAAATGAACCAAAGCAATAGAGTCAGTATCTATGATTACATGTCTAAAATTATATTGGAGGCAATAAAAAAGACTCCATTTAAGAGCTTGTAGTTATGCCAAGACATGCATATCATTGGAAAATCTAAAGTTATATTGGAGATAGTAAAAAAGACTATTTGATATTTTGCAGTTCTACCAAGACGTGTAGATTTTTCAATATTGTGCATGCATGTATCAGAATATAAGATTGCTTTCGTGTGTACATAGGATACCTCGTGCACCTGCTGATTTAGAAGAATTAGGTGTTGCTTTATCTATATTTAATTTGACAAATCCTTTGGCCGGTGGTTGCCATACTTCTAAACACAGCATTTGAGGTTGTAAACCAAACGTGAGAAGTGAGGATTATATTCACAAATAGACCAATTTGTGCCTAATAATTAAAGATTGAAATTTTCACTTTCCATTCGGAAGAATAAATACTGCGATAAATACTCGACGAGCTCATTGGAAAATTGACCATTAGTTAATTAAAGGTGCAATCTCATATTGTTATTGTAGTTATATATTATTGTTGTTATTTCAATGCATTTGATTGGTAACGCAATTATACATCCAATCCTGATATAAAGAAATTTTTTATTTGAATTACTTCTCGAGGTAACCCACCAATAAGATTTCAAATCATTAGTTGACAATATTATAACTTGAAATTTGTCTTGTTGGTCCGTCTAGATCTTTATTAATATCAAGATTAGGAGTCGTATAAGAATAAGAATATATAATAAGGATATCACATTTCGAAGTTCTAAATATTATAGTGTAGATCAAATTTTAATATTTAT